>CATQFL010000228.1:0-156800 GCA_956483635.1 Panzeria rudis
TTAGCACATTTTGCTTAGATTATATGATTAAAGTTCAATAAAAAGAAGTCCTTTGAGCAACCCCTAAATATTTTTCGATTTGTTTGAGTTTTTGCACAAAGCAATGTTTATAAAAAAGGAACAAAATAAGCTACTATGCATAATCAAATACAAAAAAATTTTTTTTTGAACAGCCCTAATATATATATATATATATATATATATATATATATATATATATATATATATATATATATATATATATATATATATATATATATATATATATATATATATATATATATATATATATATATATATATATATATATATATATATATATATATATATATATTATCTATATATATATATATGTATATATATATATATATATATATATATATATATATATATATATATATATATATATATATATATATATATATATATATATATATATATATATATATATATATATATATATATATATATATATATATATATATATATATATATATATATATATATATATATATATATATATATATATATATATATATATATATATAAACAAATTAAAATTAAAAAAACGTTTTTAAGAAACAAGCTTTTATTTAAATGCGCTAAAAAGAAAAAAACTTTTACTATCAACTTGTAACGTCATTACACAATTTATATGATATAAAAGCTTGTCACGAGATTTAAATACTCGTATTTACTTAGTTTAAAAATTTCAATACATAGTTAAAATCAATCACATCCAGTTATTTAATTTACTTGTTTATCCACACAAGTAAAAGGGTTTTTACTTTCAATTTATTTTTTACTTTTTAGTTAACGCTGGACACGCTTCTCAGTGTGTTCATATTATTCATCATTGTTGCAAGGTTGTTTGCCGGTTAATTTCTAACATTAAAAATAACTAGTACGATATCTTGGGAGTTCCACCATGTTGGATTTAGGATAACGTCACACAGCTCACCAAAAGTGAATGTGGATAAAAATTTTAGCTCAATCGGTTGAAGATATCTGCTTCAAAATTGAGCTTCAAGCTTTAGAAGTCCGACATATTGGATTTGGAGTGACGTCTCGATACGTCATTTGATACCTATATTATAGGAGTTCATTATAAATAACTAGTCCGCCATCTTGTGTGTGACGCTATCTTGGATTTAGAATGACGTCACACAGTTAATCATGCATTGTCATCCAAACTGAACCGTTATAAAAAATTTCAGTCTAATCGATTGAAGATATTTGCTTCAAAATTGAGTTGCAATATTCCACCCGAACAAACATATATTGCAAGTTAATTAAAAGCTTGTAATAACTTCAAATATTGTCTGTAATATTAAAAATAGGAATGGCTACATTTTTGAGCCCTTCAGCTGAATTATACAAAAAAGTCGGTAATGATATTAACTTACTGAAAAGTTCAGCCATTCGTCTTTCTTTATTTTTAATATAACAGACAATTTTTTGAAGTTATATATTTTGAAAATTGATCAAAAAAATGGATTATGCTACAACTATATTATTTATTTTTATTAAACCTTTTGCACATGTGAATTTATGTACTTTTTTCCAAGTTTTTGTTTTCTAAAAAGTATATTTAGTTTTTATAATTCGTACAATATCAAAAACTCATATTATTAAATACAAAATAATTATATATGCGGATATGTGGAATGGTGCATGCATGTGTTTTCTGAGTCCAGATAAGTTTTTCTCTGGTGGTCAAAATCTCGCTTATTAATTATAAAGTTTTGCCATAGTTTTCAAAGTATTTATGCATGTTATCAATATGGGTTTCCCTTATTGCATATCTAGTAATATTGGGAAGATAACCAGAGGACTGCCAAAAAATTTTGATAAAAAATCTGCACCTTTCGGGAAAAAATCAGCATTTTTGACACTTCAGTTCGAAAAATCGGCAATATAATCGGCATAAATAAATCTAAGCATTTTTCGTTGTTTTTGTTAATTTTTATTAATAAGAAAACAAAAAATAGCAACCGCCAGTAATTTCATGCGGCTTATAAACATAAATGGATAAATTAAATATGATTTTACAAGCCCTAATCTATACCAAGAAATATAAATGATTTTAAGAATGAATACATTTCCGAATTTATAATTTTTGCTAAATCGCTTTTAATATGAGTGTCAAAACAATTGGTTTTATAAAGTTTCAAATAATCTTTAGAATAAAAATTCCTTCTAAAGTTTAATTTTCTAAGGAATATCAAAATTTATTCTAGTTAGCCCCGTAGTGTAGTGAAGAGTGCGCTATACTTAACCTGACTAGAGATCCCGCTTTAGGCGGGATTATCCCGCTTTTAGGAGTTCGATCCCGTCTAGAATTTGCATCCCGCTTTCTCCCGCTTTTTCGAGTTTGAAAATTTATAATTGTACTTTTTTAATTATTGCCAAAAATTTGGAAAATTTTTCAACTGAATAAAAAAAGTCTTTCTGCTTTTCAGCCAGTATAACTCATTTTTAGACGTTGCTTGAAATCACATTACATTAAAATTTGCATTTGCATAGCGAATACTTGGCATGAAGTTAGCATGAGTGACGAAATTGAACCGGATCTTGCTGCGTTTTTCCATATATTTTAAAATGGGAAATAATCACAGAATATGGCTATGAGTCTCGTCCAGTTCAATTTTGTCATTTATGCTAAGTTTTCGTTATGCACACGGAAGTTACTTATTTAGGATTAAGTTTATTTAATTAAATTTTTCTATTAAATTATATTTATTGAGAAAGGAATTTCCAAAGCATGTAATAACTGAAAAGACATATTATAGTCTGTAAAGGCGTCGAACTATAGTTTTCGCGATCAATCACTATCTCATCATCAGAGCTCTTGTCATACCTGCTCTCACTGTGATTGTGATGAAGTCAAGTCAGGCACATAACGTTAAAAATAATTGATTGTTCTAAAAATTAAATTCAACGATCTTAACCCAGAATAATCAAAAATCTTTGGATTCAAATCAATTAACATTTCTACATTAAGAAAAAAAAAAAGAAAAAGTCTTGAAACCCAAACGCTAAACTAAATTTGTGTCGAATATATAAAACATAAGATGCTTAGATCGGACAAAAAATACCAAAGTTACAAGACAGAATTTTTTAATACAAAATATCTTTTAATACAAAATAAAATTTTAGCTATAAACTGAAATTAAGCAATTTTATAGGGAAGATAACTTCGGACTTTTTCACTTACTGGATTACAATTTTCTTATTTTTGTTGGGTCTAAACGAGTTTATGTTTTATATGTTCTTTAACCTTAAAGCAATTTACAAATTTGTTTTTTCATATTTCAAAAATACATCAATTTATTAGTTGTGGGTTAGTTCATCACTATGCCTGCATTTCGTTGGGTGCTAATGCCAACTCATCAGTAGATTTTTGTATCATCGTAACGGAGAACTTATAAATGACGATTTAAAGAAAAGTTCTAAAAATGCACGATTTTAAGTTTTTATGAACTTCCTAAGTACATATCGTCAGCTGAAATGCAAAATCACGTATCTACTTTTTAAAATTTTATAGGAGAGAAAATTAAATAAAATATATATGTACGCACTTCAAGTTTCTGAAGTTTAGTTTCTTTTTTCGTTTTAAATTTGGTTGATTTTTATGATAAAGATTTGAAAATTTGTACGGACATGCGCCTCGATGTAATACGCAGTAATTAAATAACAATGCGATTTTGAATTATTTATTAGTTACGTGGTTTTGCATTTGAATTAACGATATGGAATTGTATAGTTGCACATATTTAAAAGAAATCTTGTGTATACTCGTGTTATCATAGTAATGGAATGTTTTTACATCATCCCGCTTTTTAAAATAAATTTTATAAAATCCCGCTTTTTGCTCGAAATTTTCTTCAGAATCCCGCTCTTTTCCCGCTTTTCGGAAAAACCTTCTGGACACGTTAGCTATACTATTAACCAGAAGGTCACAGATTGGATTCTTGCCCATAAATATTTGTAGGACATTTGCAGACGGATATAGCAGAACCATAATTTGTTTTAAAAATTTGGTTAAAACTGGAAAAGTCTTTGTGGAATCGCTCAGCTTTATTTTAGAAATTGTATGCCAAAAATTATATAAATTTATTTCAGTCTTTTTGAATATTTGTTCAAATGCAAGAAATTTTAATCTGTAAAATTCTGAAAATAATTGAAGTTGTGTGTAATTCTGAAAATCTTAAAAATATTAAAAAACTGTGCTGATTTTTTCTTTATTACGATATTTGGATTTATTAAAGTTAGTGATTTGAAGTTACCTTCAAAATCAAAACAGTTTTCGTATGAGGGTGATCATTTCTTTATAAAAATATCGTGCTATAACCGCCAAAAAAGCTTAAGCGCCATAAAGTAAATCTAACAGGAAAAATTTTTCTTTAGTTATCCTTGATTTAAATCGAACTACAGCCCTTATATTGGCTATATAGGATTGTAGTGGACTGTTATATGTAATGTTAACAGTTTTAATAAATTTCCTATAAGACAACGCATGTTTGTAGTGGTTAGGATATTTTAAGATATTAATGATGCTATGAAAAATCAATTAATTTATCAAGCTGTTCTTTAACCGTTTCATTGATATCCTTGCAGTTTTTGACACTAGTTTGATCTACTTGCAAAAGAGAATTTTAACTTAAGCGACACATTGCAGTTACAAAAAAAAATTTAAACAAATTAAACATTTAAAGGGAAAATGCACTTAAGCTAAAATTTCTTTTGCTGTATTTTCGTAACGGTACATAGCAGGACTTTGAAACTTTGGCAGATAGTACGATTTATCGGAAATAATCGATTTTCGTCCAAAAACGATTTCGGAAAAGCATGTCGCTTGAGATTTTTTTTCGGTTATGGCTCGATATACACAAATAATAATTATATATTGGCAAAAATAATTTTTTGAATCTGATATTTATTAAACGCATTTCGGATCTTTTTTCATATATCCTTTTTTATAAGATTATAAAATATTGTTATTGTCAAAACACAAAAATTGGTTAAATAAAAATCGGCATTTAATTATTTTTTAATGAAAAAATCGGCAAAATGCCGAAAAATTGTCACTACAGAAAATGTATATTTCCCATATATTGCCATTCCTTTAGCCTCCTCTCCAACCATGGCAGCTGTATTACTCGCTCTTATCTTTAATAGTTTAAAAACAATAAATGAAATGGAATTGCTACTAAAAGAATATCGACGTAGTTGCGTAAAAAGGGCCAATCTCTCATCATTTTACACAGCAGATTGGCCCTATTTACACAAGTACGTCGATATGACCATGTAATAGATTTTTTTGACTTATAAATTGTACCATATAAGTCGCAGCTACCGCGGTACCATGAAAGTCCAAAGTGTACCATAAAAAGTACAATTTCCATCCACGATTTCCATCCGTGGTCTGGGGGAAAGGAAACGTTGCAAGTATTGCAAATTTTAGTTGATTTAATAAAATTACACTCACGAGATTAATTTATATACACCAAATGGCAGCCCCCGTCTGTCAACTTACCAACTAACCAGCCAAGCAGCAAGCAAAACGCCAAGAACGACAGCAATGTTGATTTTATTTGAATCAGGTACACCTACATAGATATATACATGCAAGCCAGTGGCGGGCATTCTCTCAATTTCGTATGCGCTCGTGCCGAGGCTGTTTTTAACATCAGTACATATACAGTGTGTGTGAGACTCACAGCTTACCCTGACGGAAGCCAGGGGCAAAGTATCTCCAAGTCACCTCTTTTGTCCACTTTGTGGTGTCATTGTCAACGAATCGTCTAAACTTTTTATTTGCCTTTAATGGAAAGAGAAGTTTTTTACAGGTAGAAAACGATTTTTTATTGTCTTATTTTGTTGTGCTGAAAATAAATGCGGCTGCATGCAAAACTAAAAATTTTCTTTTAAAATCAAATTTAATTTCCTTACCCTGCTATTACACATGAAAGTACTTCATGAAATTTTTGTATACGTATTACAAACTAAAATTGCAATAGACAATTTTTTTTTTAAATTTCTTGTTCGCTTACATAGGAAAGTGAAAGTTCATTTGATAAATGTCGTCGAAGCGAAAAGTTGAAAATATGTTTATACTTATGGAATTAGAGCTAGAGTTACCGAGAATATCGCGTATACAAATTTATAGGGCAATAGTCGGAAATAATTAGTATTGCTGCATTTTTAATGAGATTATTGTTATAAGCACATCAAGTGTCTGATTTGTGCGTGTATATATAAAATATTATAAGTCGTTTCATAAATTTTTTTTCGGTTACATGTATTTATTTATTGTATCTTCAATAAAATTGAACTAACAATTAGTAATCAAATCTTAACTCAGACAAAAATATTTGTTTCAGCGGTTGGTTGTTTGGTTGTTTACGTCTCTCGTGGACATACATGTACAAAATAAGTTAAATATACTCATTTCATTTTCGCACAATCCTGCAAATTTGTATAAATCTTTGTAGTGGGCAACACTGCTTACATTTTTGTCATATAACTTTCAGAAAGTGTAATAAAATTGCTTTCTTGAATAAATCGTTGAAAGTTCAGTGGAAAGTAAAATAAGTTTGAGTGAAAAAGTGTGAGTGTATTGCGACTTTCTTGTATTTACTTTCATGTGTGAATGCTAAGTTAGCTAGTAAAAAGTTTCCTTCACATTTCCTTCAGGGTATAAACTTATCCGCGGAGCACATACACAAACACAGAATAAGACAGTTTATGTTTGGACAACACTGATGTAAACATATCATTATATATACACAGATAAAAAACTGATAAACAGAGAGAGTCATGGAAATAAATAAGCAGAACATTTCAAACAAACGTGTAAGAATTTGGTAAATTTAAACAGTGGTTTGAAGAGGTGGAAATGGAAAAAATCTACTTATAAATAGCATATAATATGTCGTGATATTAAACATGAAATTATTGATATTTGGATATTGAAAGTACACAGAAAAAAAGATTTGTAAATACAATTAAATTTTTATTATATCAATTAAATACTTAATTGAGTTTGAACCTACATTAGGAAATTAAAAGTTAAAAGAAGCTCAGAAAAATATTTTTATGTTTAATTACAAATAATTTGTTCTCAAACATTTTTGTTCTTAACAATTTTTTTCAGATTTACAAATGATTTCAATTAAAATTATTGTTATATTATCAATGTGAATTGTTGAATATCCGAAAAAAATTTTTGATTATCATAATAGTTATGTTAACAATATTTTTTTTTATACACAACCACAACCTCGAAAAGACTTTTTGCTTGTCGAGCCGGCGACCTCTGGACTAGTAGACTAGCGTTCTTACCCCTCAGATACAGAGCAATTCGTTATTAAATACGCAAATAATGAATACACACAAAACTTGATTTCTTATGTTTCTTCTATATGTGCGCATTCCGTTATAATTTAATTTAACAAATAATTTTATGAGTAATTTAATTGATTAGAAAAATTTTATTTTGTAGTATTAACAATGAATATTGTTATTTTTTCACATGTTTCAACAAATTTAATTGACATTTTTAGTCAAAATAATTTTAAAATATTCTTGGATTTTTGCGCTATACATATCAAAAAATTTAAGAAGTTTAGTTTGTTGAAAAAAATCGTTGTTTGTCGTTTTTTATATTCACTAAACATATTTTTGAATTTAAATTATATATTAACAATTTAATTTGTAAGTTGCAGTTTGATGATATTTTTTCTGTTTATAATTATATTGCAAAAAAAAAAACATCATCATCCAAGACTTGTAATTTTCTACATTAATTTCTTTTGGCTTAAGGTGTTTTAATTATTTTATTATTTAATTATATTCAGGCCTAAGTTCGTTCAATTTAATTTTCAATTAACTGCCAATCCTAATACACAGAAAAAACTATATTTAATTTTCTATAAAGGAATTCAAAATAGTAAATATTTTGTCTATGAACGGACCTACAAACGATAACCTCAACAATTTCATTAAAAAAACGTGATTTTTTTTAGTGAACAAATTGTTTAAATCTATAAAACAATTTGTCTAAAAATATTTACAAATTGTAGACAAAACAATTTACTAAATCAAACAAAAATATTTCCTGGATTTTCTGAAAAATATCAAACAACATTTCTGTCTGAATTTAATAAGCAATTAGTCTAAAAATGCTAATAATTATTAAGCAAAATAATTTACTTAATCAAACAAAAATACAAGCAAAACTTTTGTTTGTGTCATCACCACATCCATTAATCATTTATGAGATTTCAAATTTCTTTGATTTGCCCTTCTTACATTCATGTTGGAAAGTTGATAGAAGGTTCGGTGAAATATTTCAGATGTAGACCAATTATCCGTTCCAGAGCTTTTAGGAGAAAAGGTGATAGGCTGATAGGGCTAAAATCTTTCGGGTTTACGTGAGTGGTCTTACTCCCTTTGGGGATTAGGACCAAGGAACATTTGGTCGATGTTATCGGAATATATGATTAATTTAGGTAGGCTGAGTATATCCGAATCAGCCATGGAGTGATTACGTCTGCAGTACGCTGTAGGTCAGCTGAAATAATGTCGTCGGGACCCGGTGATTTGAACGAGTCAAAGCTATTGATGGCCAACATTATTTTTTCCCTGCTTAGCACTTTCCCGGCTGCGATAGAGAGCGCAGCCAGGAGAGTGCGTGTCCATTAGTACCTTTAGGGTTTCCTGACTAATAGAAGTCAACCCGTCACCTGATTTCTTAATGAAACTGGGGACAGTTGGAAGAGTAACTAAGATTTTGCGAAGGCGGCGAGTCTCAGAGGCTCCCTCTACATTGCTGCAGAAGGATCTCCATGACGTCCATTTCGCATCCATAACGAGGTTCTTGAACGTGTTTACAGAGGCTTTATAGGCTGACTAGCTTCTAGGTTTTTTGCCTCATTGAATAGTCTGCAACTCTCTTTGCGAGCGTTCGCTATTTCAAGACTCCACCATGGTGGTTTTTTCTTCCCAAACAGTACACTAGGTCAGCATGACTCGGCCATCGCTAAGTTTAAAGCATAGATATCTGATAGGTGGGTGCCAATATACCGGCTCACCGGCACACAAAAAATGGGCTGTACATTTGACCAGACCCACCTACCTTAGGGCTGCCAGAAGTCTGAACACGTCGACCACGACATTTATAATACATATCACAAACGAATGTACAACAAAAGCTTATATATTCCAAGAACTAATCATATAAAAATGAACCGCAACAAATTTTTATTTTGATACATGTACACAGAAAAAAATAAGTTTCGTTTTTGATAACAAAAATCCCGGTATTCAATAATTTTTTTTTCAAATTTCCTGTGATAAAGAATTCCCCTATATTGATAACAGAATTATTTCAAAATAAAAATATATATATAAATTAAAAAAATGTTGACATGGCTGGAATACGAACCCGGGCTTTCCGGACGTAAAGCATACACTCTCTAGCTGAGCCATATCCCATTTATTTTTTTATGGGATACAACTTGTTTTAAGTACTTATGTATAAAAAGAAAAGAAATAACTGCCATGGACAAGAAATACTTACAACGAAATATTTTATTATGTTAAAGATAAATGTTATTGAAATTCATATTTTTTTTTAATAACATGGTCTTATTGAATATAATTCTTGTCTATTTTTTTCTGTGTATCAACCATATATTTCAAGTTGAAGTCCAACAATCAAACAATAGATACAAAACTTAACATGTAATTCATACATAAAAAACAATAAACAAAAATAAAAAAATCGTTTAAAATTACGAGGGGCGAAAATAAACACATTGGCTGGCGAGGCGACATGTGTTTGTTTATTTCATTGAGTAGTTGAAAGACGTAAGCCAAAGGCTTTGTGTAAATTTTAATATATAGAAATGCTCACTTTCATACGAAAACTTTAATTTTGATGGTAACTGTAAATCACTAAGTTTAATAAATCCAAATATCGTAATGAAGAAAAAAATCACCACTATTTTGTATGTTATTAGAAATTTAAGAATTTTTTAGATTGAAAGTTCTTTCATTTGAACAAATATTCAAAAAGACTGAAATTAATTTATATAATTTTTGGCAAACAATTTCTAAAATAAAGCGAGGCGACTCCACAAAGGCTTTTCCAGTTTTAGGGGAATTTAAAAAAAAATTATTCTCCCACATTTGTCTGCAAATATCGGACAAATATTTAGCTCCGTCAATTTAATAAACGCACATACTGATTAAGCCTTTTTGAGCTTTTCTGCAGAAGCACCCGAGTCTTGGTAGGAATCAAACCTGCGACCTCCCAGCTAATAGCTTATCACACTCTTCAGTACGCGGATAACTAAACTAAATTTCGATGTTCCTTAGAAAATTAAACTTTAGAAGGAATTCTTTATTCTACATATTATTTGAAACTCATAAAACCAATTGCTTTGGTACTCATATTAAAAGCGATTTAGCAAAAATTAAAAATTCGGAAATGTATTCATTCTGAAAATCATTTATATTCTATGGTATATATTTAGGCTTGTAAAATTTGTTTTTATTTATTTTTTTGTTATGCATTTGTGTTTATAAACCACATCAAATTACTGGCGATTGCTATTGTTTTCTTATTAATAAAAATTAATAAAACCACGCAAAATGCTTAGCTTTATTTGTGCCGATTTTCTTGCCGAATTTTCGAATTGAAGTCCCGAAAATGCCGATTTTTTCCGCGATAAGTGCAGATTTTTGATCAAAATCATTTGGCAGCCCTGGCCACAGGCAACAAATCGTCAGCTTATTATTGGTTTGCTGCTTTCTAATGCTTTTTCCTATGTTTATGGGTCAAACCAATAATAAGGTGACGAAATGCTGGTAAAATTGTTTCATGTAACCAGCGTTATAACTAAAAGAAAGCTTAACCTCTGTTCATAACTAAGATCAGCAGAAATTAAATTTTTGTCTGTATCAAAAAACCAGGACAATTTAAGAGTGGACCAGGACACCAGGACAATTTGTCTAAAACCAGGACAATCTTGGAAAACCAGGACGTATGACAGCCCTAACCTACATACATGTATTTCAAAGCGCATAATCTATATCTGAGGTTCGCTTGGCTCTTACACGCTTAAATTTCGAGTAAATTGCAAAATTTTGAGGGTACCAAACGGAATTCAAATTCAGATTCACTGATTCAAAATACATATTGATAGTTGGGTCTGATAAAGCCACTTTTTTGTGTCGGATACTGGTGAAGTCTAATATATGCAAAGACATTCTGTAAAGGGTAAAATATGCACTAACAAATCAATGCCAAAGTTCTTAAAAATTTCTGAAACGTATAAATACCTTATTTGTGAGAGAACATATCGCACAGGAAAAAACATGCAATTGCATATTTACGGTTTCCCTGCTAATAGGTGTAAGGAATTGAAAGTTTAGTTATTCTATGCTCTGTAAAACCCTTAGCCCAATGTTTTCTATAAGCAGGGCTCGGACTTTCATGCAAATGTATGTTTTTTGTGGTGATAGACAAAAACGTATTGGCTAATTATCTATGCGAATCATTAAATTTTTAGTAGTTTGGCATCGATTTGTAGTTCCATATTTTTGCATATTTTCGTAGTAAGTGCATATTTTTTCATATTTTGGCAATAAATGCATATTTTTGAAGTAATAACAATTTTTAATTCATATTTTTCATTAAAAAAAAAATATTAATAGGCCGATTATGGATGGCAAACCAGCCTCAGTTGGGTTGCCTGATGGCAACTGGCAATTTCAGTTGCTATTTAGTGCCTTTCTGGCAACCATTAATTTTCGGTTGCCGTGGGGCAACGCAACTAAAGTTCGGTTATATTATATAATAGTCCCAATTGTGTTTGTTTTATGATTTTTTTCTCTAATTATAATAAAAATTAAAACAAAAAAAATTTTTCATATTAATTTAGTTTTGGTACTTTGTTCGTACCGAAATACATATTTTTGCGCATAGTTTTAGGTGCATTTGTTAAGCGCTTAAAATCACTTTTTAGTTGCATGAAAGTCCGAGCCCTATATATGTATTAGTCACGTGCACAGATACATTTGTTTATATCAGTTTCTGCGTTTTAATTCTTATGAGTGCATATTGATAAGTAATGTAGTGTTTCTGTTATTAGGTGGTATTGTTATTGGTTGAAGTATAGTAGATATGAGTGGATAAAGAGAGACTAAGAGAAACACATCTGTTTTCCTATGTTTCGCCCAAACTGATATTAACAGATACTGATGTCGTACAATAAGTAACTTATTGTATAAACAGGCAAATTTTTCATGCAAAGCGAAGTTTGTTCGCAATTGATCGGCCATTTAAAACGAACATCAAAATAGACAACAAAAACAGCAATAAATAACAAAGCAAATCAACAAGCATTAACTCTAATTGTAAGCTAGCAATAAATATGCACATGAAGTGTATGTGAATGTGTTTTATATGTATGAAATATATGCACATACATCGGTTGTATTGACAATTATTTTAAAATATCGGTGGTACAACAGATATTTTAAAACAAAAAACATCTAAATTTCTTATCCATTGCAAAATACTATGTTAGTCTTATTGTTTAGTACGCGTAGAATGTGTGCGTGGAATAAAATCATACAATATCAGTTACACTAATTCCATCATTTATACTTATAGTAACAGGTATGTATCTGTTACATCTGTTTTAGCAATACTTTGTGGTATAGTGGTACACGTCTTTAATATGTATAAGTCAACACTACACGGGAATACATAGTGGAAATTTTAACTATGCCAAGCATTAGAAATTGTAAGCATTAATTTTTTATAAAAACTCACTGTGCAAGTCAAATTTTTTTCCTCTTATTCTTATCATTTGAAATTAAACTTTGTTATAACATTTAAACCCATAAATTTGTAAATAAAACTTTAGCAGTGCCGTCACAGAAACAGTCTTACTTCCGGTGTGTTATCTTGTGTGTTACTTCGTTGTGTAGGAAATTGTAAATATGTACCTTTTTAAGGATGGCTGTTATAAAAATTGTGGTAATGGTAAAAAAAACCTAAACCAAGTGTTAAGAAGATGAGCATATAAAAGCCATTTATTGATTTATATATTGTAATATTACAGTAATATCGTTTTGTAAATACAGTGGTTATTATCTATCTTTATTTTTGTAGTAATATAAGAAGTTGTTATTGTATTATTTGGCAACCGGCTGTAGGCCCAAGCGGCTGTAGGTATTGTAGAAATCTAATGCCGCCGTTCTAACTTTGAAATAACCATCATGAAGGAAGGCGTTCTCAAAATCATCATTTCAATTTAGTTTATAAAACCAAACACATTCCACGTATTTTGGTAAATACACCACTAATATTTTACTTAAAAATTGTCAGTTAATAAATTCTTTTTAATCTAGTTTTTGATTAGTATTAATTTATACTCGTATTAGGTTCCTATGATGAAACTAAATTTTTTATTGGCCGCCAAAGGCCAAGCTGTGTACACTTCTGTTGTAAAATATGAAGTGTATTATTTTGACATGTGCGTTTTAGGAATTCGTAACAAAAAGAACCTACATATGTACTTTGATATACTTTGATATCCAAAGATATGGGCCTCTTTGTTTAAGTTCTTGCCTATTATTTATGTGTTATATATTTAATATTTAATTTTTTTTTTATCATTTGAAGCCTTTTTTTTGTATGACGAATTATGAACCAAGAACCGTTGTCATATTATTTTACGACCAGTCAACAAGCCACAAAAAAAAATAATAATAACAAAAAATAATTGCAAGTTACGTGCAATTATTGTCAGTCTTTCTCGCTAGCCACACTTTGTTAGAGAATGTTAGATTTTGTGTCTTTGCGCCGAAAGATGTGGTAGAAATACGTTTAAGGGTAATTCTCATTACAAACGTACATTTTGTGTTCTATTTTTTTATCAATATAACTAATATATATGAAAAGATATTATAGTTTTCGCCTCATTCAATGGTTCCTGAAATAAAATTATATATAAGTCGGAAGTTATTATTATTTGGCTTAAGTTCACAATAATTGAATTAATGTAAATTCAAATTATTTTTAAGAGTGGAATATTAGAATATCTAATCAGACTAGCAGAACGGATTAGTACTACTAATTTCGACAACCGCTACGCTGTCATCATCAGCGTCCTTTGTTCGCTTTTACCACGTTTGATCGTGGATACTAGTATTAATGAAACATCAGCTATTTAACCAAATTTTATGAGGAAATAGAATATGAGTCCTATTCCTTTTATTAATATGGTGAGCCGAACAAATTTCACCTTCTGATTCTTCTGATATTAGATATTCTAATATTCCACTCTTAAAAATAATTTGAATTTACATTAATTCAATTATTGTGAACTTAAGCCAAATAATAATAACTTCCGACTTATACACATTTTCAGTTCAAATAATAATTACGTACCAATATAAAATTATATATTTAATTTTTGTTACATTTTTGTCGCCTTCGCGAGTGTTCCTGGAATGATTTTTGCGAAAAAAATACACCACAAAAAATTAATATAGGGTTTGTATTCACTATACATCTACTCTCTAAACACAAAAAATTATAATAATCGCGAACCGAAATGAAAAGTTATGACCACTTTTTCAATTCTAACTTGGGTTTACATGGAAAAACAAAAAATGTTCATGTTTTAAAACAATTCTTTGCAAACATTTATACATAAGTAAAAGGTGGGCTAACTCATCTAATGTTATTTTAGTGTATGTTGTTAATGCAGTTTTAATAATTAAACTGACAAATGGAGAGTAATAAAAAATCGTAGCGCTCAATACACACGTTCAGCGCAAATATTTACAGATGTAAGCCCTCCTTAATATTTTTCAAAAATTGTATGTAAAACCGTTATAAATTTAATAACGTTGTTGAAAAAATTCATAGTTTCTTAATGCATTACGCATCAACACCATGCATTACGGACACAATATTTTGTATGAAGAGGGGAAAAACAGTATTTTTATTTTTCGTTTTTAACACATAATGGACAGACAGTCTTACAGTACATTTATTTACAATCTTTTAAATCATGCTAAAGCAGATTTCATTTTAAAATTTACACGTTTATTTTATGAAATATTTTATTATACTTTTAACAGACAAGAAAAAAAACATTTGAAATGAGAATGACCACAAGAATGAGAATGGCCACAAATGAACAGTTGGTAATAAATTCCTTGGCAGAGCATTTAAAAAATGCAGATGTCAATGCGAAAATTTGTTTTATATATTTTTATTTTTAAAAGAGAGCAGCACTTTCGAATTATGTACACTAGAGTGACCCTTATTTTGAAAAAAATCGATTTCTCCCAGTCTCACCCCAAGGTGTTGTGACAATTGGTAAAAAGCTGATCATGCCAATTTTCAGGTCAATCAGTTTGGGGTAAGGTGAGGCGCCAGCGCGCTCAAATTTGGGAAAAACTATAAAATTTGGTTTTCTTGCCTCATAACTTCCGAAATATTAATTTCACAAAAAAATTTTATAGAAGGAAAATGTTTTTATTCTCTAACAACTTTTCTATAGATCTAATAGTTAATAAAAAAATAAAATATGTTCAAGCAACATTAGCTTATTTTAATGCTTCATTCGTCCTTCCAGCTCATGGCAAATAAAACATAAATTTACAAGTTTTTGGAATCGAGCAGCTGAAAATGGGTTTTTATGTAATTTCAGGCGCTGAATTTGAATCTGCAATCAGTTTATATTTTTTGATTCTAGTTTTCGAGATATACGCTTTTTTCAAAAATGAAACAGTTGCACAGCAAAAGTTAACATAACTGGATAGCCGATTGCCCTATTCATTTGAAACAAAAACGCTAATTCGATAACAATATTATCTTTAAGTACCTCGAATACTGTTTTTTAATCTGCTCATTAGGTTTAGAGATATCGTGGAACTTGTCGAACATTTTTTTTATCAAAATTGTTAATTTTAACACATTCATGAATAATTTAAAAAATAAAAATTTTAGTATATTACAGGTCATAAAAAAATTCATTTCAAACAAAACAAGCCATATTTCATCAAAATCGATCCACAACTTTGATTTTATTCAAAATTAAATATGCAGAAAATTAGAAGCAAACAAAAAATGTTTTAATTAATATACAGTTACAAGAAATGTTGGTATAACTGTTGAAATGGTTGTCCTATTCAATTAAAACAAAACACCAAAACTCAACAACAATATTATCTTTAAGTTGCACCAATGCTGTTGTTTTTAACAGCTTAGTAGTTTCAGAGAATTTCAATGTAAAATCATCGAAATGCTATGAATCGAACATGATAGGGCATGTTCTGAAAATCTTTGCGTTTTTAAATCGTCAACTTTCAGGAGAGAATTGAATTAAAAAGCACACTTATTGCATCTTTCAGTTAATTTTTAAGTTTCAGATGTTTTAGATTTTTTAACCGAACTAAGCTACGATTGCACTAAATTGTCCGACTAATAACAGGGTAAAAAAATTGCCCTGGAATTTAAATATGATTCTATTACAATATAAAGTAAAGAGGCCTTAAAATATTCATAAATAATTTCATAATTTACAATATTTAATTACTATGTAAAAAAAGTTTTGAAGCTTTCGCTTTAACAAGGCGCCCCCGCTGCTATGTCGCTAAAAGGCATTTTCAAAGACCTCGGCGGTCTTACGTTTGCCTAGCATGTCCTGGTCATTAGCTTTTGGATACTTCCTCTCAGCTTTCGATAATCTTTTTCCCTTTTAACTTTTCTTAAGGTATGCAGTTTGATATGGTTGCTTGGCTTCTCGGCCCCTATGTTGTTGATCCCTTTACCAGCGCCTTATTTGGAAGTGAGGATGTTAATATACATGCAGCAAAGAATGATGTTTTTCTTTACAAATTTTGCAACAGTTCTTCGATTGGCACCATCTGACATTATGCGGCAGGGCTAAGCAATTGAAACAGTATCCATATTCCTTGGTAGTAACGATCTATTCTTTACGGACATGTTAAGAAATTTGTTACATTTCTGAGAATAATATAGAGTGTGCGTGTATCGGAAGATGCGAATTTTCGGTTTATTTCATGTGATAAAACCATTTTTAGTTTTCAATTGAAATACCCAGATATTTTAATTTTTTCCGCTATGCAAGCAAGTTACTCTACCAAGACGCCACTCGGCGGAAAGTCAAGTAAAAAATTTCATTTTCAAATTGCTGAAACATTTTTTAGATATGAAAGTTTGACATGAAACAAATTACGTTTCTCATTAAAAAAATGTTTATTTTGTTTTCACATTGTATTGGTATGATGTTTAGAGAATGGATGTTTGTAAAAATATATTTAAAATTATGGTCCATTCATGGTCAGATTCATGTTTATATGAAAAGTATAATTGTAGAGCATATTTTCTACATTTTAATATTTCACAAGCGGTAAAGCTATAGAGATCCCAAATATTCCCCATATCTACATATACACAATAAAGAACAGAATGTATATATTTGCATCCAAGTTTAACTTTTTGCGATATTTCATTTTATTTAAGTTTTGCACTTTATACATTTTATATATTTTCCAATATTGGTAGTATTATTGGTAGTATTATTGGTAGTATTTGCCACGCCTTAAAATACTGTTTTTATTTTTTATATATAGCGCCGCCATTTGAAGTCTGATTCCATAATATTGCATATCGTTGTTTATGACTTGACTGTGGCTTAATTTTTGGTTCTGGTGGCTTTTTAATCCGACATCGAACTCTGGTCACCACTTATGTCATCTCGCATCCTTCCCAAATTTTTCGCACGTTGCAAGAAACTTTGTATGTCTAGATTTTAATATATTCAGTTTATGCTACCTCCCCAAAATTAAAACATCTAAATATATAATTTTATTTTAGGATTCATTGAATGAGGCGAAAAATATAATATGAATCCTACATTTTCACATGTATACATATTTAGGCAATTCACAATGTGTATCTTAAAATTTGGAAATAGCAATACCGTTACACCTTAAAATTTCATTGTGAGCAACGATACAAAGCACAGCATATTAAAGTAATAAAAGTAACGACGAAGTTTGCCGAATATTTCTCACCATTTACATGCATAGAGCACGAACTCAAAATACAAAAAAAAAACAACTCCCTAATTATTTACACAGAAAACATAAACAAGAATTATCTGCAATAACACCATGGTATTGAAAAAAAATATAAGTTTCAATAACATTTGCCATTAATTTAATACAAAATTTCGTTGTATGTATTTCTTTCTCATGCCAGTTATTTCTTTTCTTTTCATACATAAGTACTTAAAACAAGTTTTATCTCATAAAAAAACCTGGGATGTGGCTCAGCTGTAGGGAGTATGCTTTACGTCCAGGAAGCCCGGGTTCGTATCCCAGCCATGTCAACATTTTTCTAATTTATATATTTTATTCTTTTAAAATAATTTTGTTATCAATATAGCGGAATTCTTTATCACAGGAAATTTGAAAAAATATTGAACACCGGGATTTTTGTTATCAAAACCGAAACTTATTTTTTTCTGTTTACCTTGGAAAAAAAACACCAAATGTACGTTTAGAATGAGAATCACCATATATATAACTGTTCAATAGGTTATACGATATCTTTGCGGGAAAGTGGCAAATAATCCAAAGGTACTCGTCCTATTACTTGAGAAAACGGGACTGTGCTAAGAGTAAGGAGCGGCGTATGGTAAAAAGAGACATATCTTGTAAAAGGTAACATAGTTATTAAATAGTTTCGTCATGTATCATCTTATTATTTAGTCAATTTAATTGGGACTCGGATTAGTATTGCAGTAAACCGCACTAGTTCGATGCGGCTAGATCTGAGACTATCACATAGAGCCTAAATATTGTTAATTTACTCCCTCCAACGAGGCCGACATGTCACTGAAGAGCCAGTCCCGTAACTATGTATAAGTATTTAGATATTAATTTAAGTTTAACTGGTATTTATAATTTTGGAACATGAGTGCTCCTGTATCCGAGTGGGTAGTCTGTCATTCCGGAGGTGGATCGAAGACTCTGCTTAGGAATAAAATACAAAAATAAAATATGTAAAATACAAACGAAAATACCTTTAGCTTTTCCAGGTCACTTCGTAAAGTGATTTTATAACGTCAAATAGAAGAAAAAGTTCCATATCTGCCTAGAAGTCCGAATAGAGAAGTTAAATGTATGACCGACCTCCATTAGTTTTTTGTTCCCAATATATTCTCAAACATACTTGCCCGCTATCTCCACCCCTAAGGGGCCCCTTACAAATAATCTGGTTTATTGAAATTATCGAATTTGGCCCCAGCAGCGCCTAGGATGCTACTAGACGAGTCAAATATATAACCAACTCCCATTAGTTTTCTATCGTTAACCTAACCTAACCTGTATCTCCATACCTTAAGGGTGCTCCCATACAAAGTTTACAATACACTAGAAATCTGTAGAAGAAAAAGTCCCATAACTGCTTAAGAGTTCCCCCTACGTGCGTTAAATGTATGACTGACTTCCATTGGTTTTATGTTTTTAATATTTCCTTATCTCCATCCCTTAGGATACTCACATATAAAAGAGTATCGGATAGTCAGCATGGCTACCTTTAGGGACGCACTACGGAAAGAACGCTACATGAAGTGGTAAGTTTCATAGAGAGATCCCTGGAACATAAACAGTATGCTCTAGCTGCCTAGACATAGAAGGCGCCTTTAACAATATATCGGTGGCAGCCATTCAACAGTCTCTCCGAGATGTTGATGTTGAGCAATACATCAGCAACTGGATTATCACCATGTTGAGGACAAGAAACGTCACTGCAAAACTAGCCAGCTGTCAAAATGGGCAAGCAGATGGACACCACAGGTTGGGGTGATCTTTCTTCTGCTCTGCCTTCTCGTAATTAATTTAATTCTTTTCACACTAGACGCTGCGGAGTCAAGGTTGTGGCTTACGCGGATGAAGTGGTGTTAATGGTATCAGGGATGTTCACGGACGTGATAAGTGATATCATGTCCAATGTTTTGGACACACTCAGCAAATGAGCGACATGTTGTGGTCTAGGAGTGAGCCCAAATAAAACTGGACTGGTACTATTTACTACAAAAACCTAAGTTCAGAGCTTTCGACCCCCGGCTTCATAATTAGGTACTGTTCCTATCGGACAACCCAAAATATTTAAGAGTTATGCTGGAAAAAAATTTCTAGGAAAAGATGCAGAATAAAATTACCTTAAAGTCATCCATCGATAATAAGAATAAATAAGAATAAAATGTTCGTAGAAATTAGTTTTGAAGCAAAGAAGTTATGACTGTTTAAAGTTCAAACTCAAAGAATACCGTTTTCCACTACATTTATAGTTATAAAATTACTTTACGAGGTGACCTAGAAAAGCTATAGGTATTTTCATTCTTTATATGCTCCAACAAAACAGAATTGGTGGATGAATAATTTTTTTTCTCAACTTTTGTATCAAAGTGTAATTGTAGTAACTCGGATCTACCACCTGGGGAGCGGTAACGTAACTTGTTTTGTATCACTTCTATATTCCCTAAATTCTTATAAAAATATATGACAAAATGCCCTCAATAATTATACACCTATTATATATATAGCTGTTTGAAGACACTTATGAAAAAGTATTTATTGTGTTATGAACATATTATTATTAGATTAATTATAAGTTTAATTGATATAAAGAACTTCTTAATTAAAAGTATTTTAAAGTTTCTGCTTTACAGAAAAACTAGTATGTATAAACACAATTATTAAATAAACTTAAATTCATTTTAATTTCAAATTAAATCCATTATCATTTCAAATCAGTAACATGAGAAAACAAAAAGAGATGCCAACAAACTGGTAAAGGAAACTTAAATAAACTACAAAAAAAAAACAAAAAACAAAACAAAAAAAGGTAAAATGAAAAAAGTCACAATCGTATCACTGACCGTGGCCTACGAGTATCTGTCAGCTTAAATTTAAAGCCATAAAATGTTGTGAAGAAGGATGACATATTTACCTCAACGATATTTCTTGTTTCGAATATTTCTGTTTTGAAGGTGTCTGTTCTGTAGTGGATGCCTTCCCAAGATGATCTTAAAGATTATTATGTATACACATACATATGTATGAATATAGAAAGTACATAGCTCACATATGTACATGCATAGAAAATTTGTTATATAAATCTTGTGCGTTAGTATGCTGTTTGTATTTTTAATAAACTTATGCTGCTCATGTATTGTTACATTTACAAAAATTAATCTTAATCTTTAACTTAAATGTAAGACAATGTTCTTTGTCTGAAGATGTCGTCTGTCTCTTAAAAGATGCCATAAAGGAAATTTCATTCGTTTGATTGTTTCGCAATGAAATTACATTTATTACTGTAAACATCGATAAAACTGTCAACCATTCAGTTTATATGACATCTTGCATTTATAGTTTAGATCTGTGGTGTCCTGTGAAGAGGCGTTGAAGGATATTTTACTTAAATTTATATGTCGTTATAAAAATGACTCATCGTACACAAAAACTAAACTATTTTTAAACACATGTACAATTAATATAGGTTGATCTGTCTGTCTCTTTTCGTACTCATATTTTAGTTTGTAAAAAATTTGTACGAATATAATTTAAATTTCTATAGCATGCAGACATTTGTACAATTCATTGGAGGGGGGATCTTTCGGCACTTTTATTTTCCCTTCATTTTATTTTGTGCGTTGTTGTTTTTCTAATAAAATTTGACATTTATTACAAAACGTCGTTAAACAGCAGCTTATATTAACAAAAAAAAATAGCTAAAAAATAAAAACAGTATTTTCTTGAATATTCAAGCGCAGAATGTCTCTTCTATCGTCCCCAACTCCTTCTATATATTTTTTCAGTTTAGGTAGTATCTCATTCGGTTGCCAATTTATAATTTTACAATGCAACAGTGAAATAAAATTAATTTTGATGTTTTTGCATCTGATACGTCAGCTGATGAAATTGTTTCTTACATTCGATCAAAACTTAACACCGATTCCGAAGTTATTGTTAAAAAATTCTCCTATTCGCAAACAAGAAGCATTACATTATTTAAAATTAGTGTTCCGTTTGATATTTTTAATGCGGTACTAGATCGTTCATTTTGGCCTCACCATGCCTTGGTTCGTGAATATGAATATACTGGGAGTCAACGTAGAAACAATATTGCTTATCTTCCCCCTCGTGATCTACGGAACCAAAAAAACTAATTAATAATTCTGATAATCAACTGTTTATTGTATATCAGAATGTTCGTGGGTTAAAAACAAAACATGCTAAGTTATTTCTTGATAGTTTTAACTTTAATCACCATGTTTTTGTCTTCACTGAAACTTGGCTGAATGACACATTTTTAAACTCTGAAATTCTTTGTGATGACTTCCACATTTTTCGTCGAGATAGAATAACAAAAACAACTGGTGGTGGAGTATTAATTGCTGTTTCAAACATTTATCCGTCAGAAGAAATAACTGTTCAATTAACTTACAATATTGAATTCATAGCTGTTGTGATAAAAATAAATCATTTTAAAGTTTACATTACTTGCTCATATATTCCTCCTCAATCGGATCTTTTAATTTATAAACAACATATTGAAGCCATCAATGCGGCAACTTTAAAATCAAATCCTGACTTTGTTTTCGTTTTTGGTGATTTAAATTTACCCCAAATCGCTTGGCAATTTTCAACTGAGAATGACTGTTATTTACCTGCAATATCTGATGAGTTTTGTGATGACGTATATAATAATATAAATGATCTCTGTCTACATCAAATTAATGGTGTTCAAAAGGTTTTCGGTAAATTACTTGATTTAGTTTTCGTTAACGATCCCAAGGAGTGTTCTGTAAATCGTGTTGACCCCATTACATTGCCAGAGGACCGATATTATCCTACTATTGAAATAAGCTGTAACATCCCTAACGTTTGTAGTGGCAAATATTCGACCAATATGGATAAACAATTCAGTTTTAAACGTGCTAATTACAATGACTTTAACGACCTTTTAGTTAATACTAATTGGCTTCAACTGTTAACTATCCCAAATGGTAAACCGAGTTGTATTGATAAAATGGTAGATTGCTTTTACAAAACTATATTTGAATATATGAACCAATGCATTCCTAAAGTTTCTCCTCGTTCTACAAATGGACCACCTTGGAACTCTAGACAACTCTCCTCACTAAAAAATTTAAAAAATAAATACTTCAAAATATACAAAAAATGTGGATCTACTTTTTATTATGGAAAATATTCAGTTCTCCGTGCCGAATATAATCAGCTCAACAGTCAGATGTACAACAATTACTTAAATAACATAAAATCTAATTTTGTACGCGATCCCAAATCGTTCTTTAAGTTTGTTAACTCTAAAAGAAAATCTTCGAGCATCCCAAAAGTAATGAAATATTTAAGCTATGAGTCCAGCGATGATACGGTAATAAGTGACATGTTTGCTGATTTTTTTTGCCTCTACATATTCTGATGCCCAATTTGATGTTTCTGTTGATTATCCTTACAAAATTAATGCAATTCACACAACATCAACGTCGTCAATTCACACCTTACACATAATTAATTGCTTAAAAACTTTTAAATCATCCACCTTTAGTGGACCTGATGGCATTCCAGTTTGCATTTTAATTAACTGCGCATCTGCCATATCTGTCCCATTATCTATAATATTTAATATTTCGTTGCGGTATGGGTATTTTCCAAAAATATGGAAAGAGTCTTATATAGTCCCTTTATTCAAATCTGGTAATAAATCTAATATAAGTAATTACAGAGGTATCGCCAAACTAAGTGATATACCTAAACTTTTTGAAAAATGTACAATCAACTTCCTGTTACATCAAGTTTCTTCATCATTTACATCACTTCAGCACGGATTTCGTAAAGGATTTTCTGCTATGACGAACATTCTTCATTTTACAACGCTGGTCAATAGAGCTTTCACCAACGGCCAATACACCGACGCTATTTATACTGATTTCAGCAAAGCGTTTGACAAAGTAAACCATAAGCTATTATTAATAAAACTGGATAAAATGGGATTTAACAGTAATTACTTGAACTGGATAAAATCATATCTTTATCGCCGAACTCAATCTGTGAAATTTAAATCTACAATTTCAAGAAGAATTCTTGTTAGTTCTGGTGTCCCCCAGGGCAGCCACCTGGGACCAATATTGTTTCTATTGTTTATCAATGATTTGCCTGAGGCCATCAAATATTGTAACATGTTAATGTGATGACGTTAAAATATTTTTAACTTTTAATCAGACTTCTGATTATATTCTTCTTCAGAATGATTTGGATAATTTCTACAAATGGTGCAACATTAATTTAATGGAACTTAATCTGAAAAAATGCAAGCATATGCACTTTTCTGGAGGACATGATATTGCTTATTCTTACTTACTGAACAATTACAAATTAGATTTAGTTAACACATTTTTGGACTTGGGAATTTTGTTAGATGTAAAGCTAAACTTCCTTCAACATATAACGCTTACTGTGAATAAAGCCCGTGGGGTTCTGGCTTTTATTAAGAGATGGTCAAAAGAATTCAGCGATTCGCATCGAGTCTGTTCAAAAGCAATTTCTTTTATTTTGTTTAAGAAATGTCTATCGAGGTTATGTTGCCCTTCCCTCATATTCAATAAGATTAGCTAAGATTAACTTACCAACCTTAAAAAGTCGGAGAACCATGCTCAATATTTCTTTCATGCTGAATCTTGTAAATGGAAATGTATGCTCCGATTTACTGTTAAGTAATATATTTTTTAATATTCCCCAACGCTCATTACGATCTTGTGATCTACTCCACGTCAAAACTTATCGTACTAACTATGCTATGGCTGATCCATTGAGAAGATTATGTTGTTGTTTTAACGAAATGTCTAATTTTATAGATTTTTCTTTAAAATTGTATATTATAAAACGCAATATCATTGCGCATTTGAATATCTAAAGGTTTTAAAATTATTTACCTGTTTTATCCTAATAATTTATATGAATTGTAATATAGTCTGTAAGGAATATTCTATAAACTTAATAAATAAATAAATAAATCTTCTTTTAGAATTCTGAACTTGTTTTTTAAAACCTGAATTTGATTTAGAAAAGGCCGAATTTGAAGTTAAAAACCTGTATAGTTTTTAATCCAAATGTATTTAATTATTCAGAAAAGGCCGAATTTGAAGTTAAAAACCTGTATAGTTTTTAATCCAAATGTATTTAATTATTCAGGATTAAGTTTGTTCAATTAAAATTTTCAATTAACTAAATTATTTTTATTGATGTTTTCGAGATCTCGCGTTTTACCTTTCGACCGTTGAGGTTGGTGAAGTCAAATATAAAAACGACTAAAGACTAAACTAATGCGCGTTAATCTTTACACGTGTGGGGATTTTTCCAAACTTAATTAAGCTATTTTGGCTGTTTAGAACATTTTCAACATTTGGCTTTTGTCTTAGCCAATACGTTTTTTTATTGTCTCAACCTAGTTGTAAGCCTTTGGCTGTCGATATTAGTGTGGTGCTTGTGTTTTTTTTGTCCTTATTTAGTTGGAGCAATCAAACATTTTTAGTGCTATGAATCTATATTGTTTAACAATTGAAATTTTTCTTATATTCACTTTTGTCACCACAAATAATAAAATAAATAAAATACTAACTAAAGCCAAACATTTGTGATTGATGGTGATTTTACGATTAAAACTGTTGGCAACATTACATGTCGAGCTCAAGCACGAAGATTTGTTTATAATCCATGAATGCGTTAATAGGACTATGTTTGCAATCACTGCAATGGACCATGTAGACTAAAGCTATGTACAGACGATTGTCAGATCTTACAATATTGTAAGTAAAATGTCCTAAAAATTTCTTACAATCGTCTGAACTGAAAATTTTTGTCTGAAAACGTTGGCAGAAAAAGCATTGTCAGTCGATTATAATAATTCGGGCTGAAAAAAATTGGCAGACATCTCACAATCGTGTGAACACATCGCGTTGCCATTGTCAGATTATTGGCAGAGATTTTTTAATTGTCAGATGTGCGAAGTTTCTGCATCTGACAATGGCGTCATTGTCAGAGACTTCTTTATATTGGCAGCACTGCACACATCTCTTTTAGGGGACAATTGCCTGCCAATAAATTGTAAGCTTTTCTAACAACTTTGATATAACCGTGTGAACTAACAGTATACCTTGTGCTGACAATTTTTTATTGTCAGTACATCGTCAGCACATTGGTAGATCTGACAATATTATCTTACAACCGTCTGTACAGGGCTTAACAACTTTTGGAGGGAAGAAAATATAAAAGAAGTAATTGTTTTTAAAGAGACGTAACACAATCAGGCAATTAATGCCTACCAGTTAATCTATTACCTTCTTTGGAAAAGGAATAGTGTAGTGGGAACAGGTGGTGAGGTGGGAGAGATATAGAAAGCTTAATTCATTTACAACCCTGCTATTGCGTGTTTTTGTAGATCAGTGTTGCTGCCCCTCTGGTGTCCAGTAGAGGAATTAATTTGTTTAAGCTGTGTAGCCATTTATTAGCTCTTTTACTTCGCCTACGGTTCTGCTACAATACCGACGAAAAAGGGTACTGTGAAGTGCATTAGGATACGCTAGCAATAATCGCTGGCAGTACTGCGAAAGGGATCAGTGCTATGCCTTCATCACTTTAACAGTCCAACAACAACCAACATAATAACACACCAATGCACTTCAGAAAAATTCATGATGTTGTTGTCTTGCCTGAAACTAGTCTTGAGTTCAAGACCTCAGGGTTTGTAGTCAAACGCCCTAACCATTCCAACAGCACCCTCAATTTAAAATAATTCTTAGTTTCACAAAAAAGCTGGAAAAGCACTATGAGAAATTGTGGAAAAGTACAGTTAATACCCGCTTTTTATAAACGGGTATTTAGCAACACAAAAAGCACCAAAAATAACCGAACGCACCAAAACAGTTGTTGTATTGTCATATTATTAAGTTGTTTGCACTAACGATTCTTCGATTCTGTGACTTCTTGTTAGCAACATTATTTAAATCTGACATCATATGGCACCTCTGTTAAAATAGCAAAAAGCGCAAAGAGGGATGTAACAAAAATAAATGAATTTGTGATCAGAGGGCGAAGCCGATATAAAATGATGACCGGCGGCGGCTAAGAACATATATAGTCGGCGGCGGCTAACAGCCGGCTAAAGCCGAAAAATTTTCGCCGGTGGCAGCTAGACAAAATGTGTCTGCTAACACAATATTTCTTGTTTAATTACATACATGGCATATTTATACCAGGGGCCCGTTTCTCAAAACTATAAGTTACAAATCTACAATTATAATACACACAAAACAACAACACCTTTACATATTTTGGTATTGTTTTCTGTATATTTTACTTGTAGATTTGTAACTTGTACTTTTTGATAAATGGGTCCAGTTATAATCAACGCAATTATAAATAGATTTGCATTGCTAGACGGTGTACTGCCTTATTTATATAAAATATTTTTTATAAAAGGTTTTCTTAATACGGCTCAAAGCTAAATTAAATATTTTAAATACTAATTCGGCTTAGACATTAGCCAATATTGGCCGCAATAATCGGCGGCGGCTAAGTGATTGCGAAAATCATCGTCATCTGCTATTAGCCGGCTATGAGCCGACCGGCTTCGCGCTCTGTTTGTGATTGCCAAACAATGTTTTCATTCATTTCTTTATTTTGGTGAAATAATTGGTAAATTAGATGCTTAAATCATAGAAATATTGTTATTTATAAGTAAAAGATGTCTATATTTGTACATATATTGCTATAAAACAATAACTTTAGTTGTGGCCATAAAGTAAGTATGTAGGTGCTGCGGCTGCACAGCTGACTCTTGTCTATACGGTAACAACAGAAAAATTATTGTCGTTAATTAACCGACAGCAAATATTGTTAAAAATTGTACAAAATGGCAAAATCGTTAATTTGCTTGTTTAATTTTTAACAATGACAACTATTGCTAAAATTAAATACAGAATCGCACTACTAACCATTTCTTTCATATATTTTTATTTTTAGTGCTGAAAATGGATATAACTTTCAGCGCTTCAAAAGCACTTTTTGTATCAAAAATGTTGTATTCCAAAATCATACAAAAATCTTCACTCATATCAGCAGCTCTATTTTTACTCTACAATAGTAAAAATCTCTTTTTTTGAAGCAGTTTTTGACTGGCATGGGTATTTCATTTCCTATACCGTGAAAATGTGTTTATATGTATGTTACCACTCACAATACTATTGGATATTAAGTCATATTGAACAAAAATTAATTATTATTTTACACAAAGATATTGTGTTCTAAACAATAAATACTTTGACCATTTTGTAAAATATTAATGCACGAAAAAACAAATAAATGATTTTCTTAAGACATGTGTTAAAAATTATTTTTACTCAGTAAGTGAAATCGGTTTATGGTAATAAATTAAAGCGTACAAAGTCATTCGGGCTTATTTTCCCTGAAAATGAAAGATGTAGTGATGAAAAAAGAAATAGACAAAAGAAAACCCAAACAGAAATATCAACTTTTTAAAACTTGATTAAAAAGAATATTCGTTTAGACTCTGAACCACTATCATCTGTCTGTGGATCAGCGTTATTGTTAAAAAAAGAGTTGAAAACACAATCATCATCCATTTATTTAAACGCACACAGCCAGTTTTGTATTTTAAAGCAAAAAAAAAACATATTTTTCTGATTCGTAGTTTCATGATTTCTATCTGCTGTTTGCTGTATTTATGTATCGTTAAAATTTTCACATTTCATTTCAACTAACAAACGAAAAATCTCCACTTTTTCAACTTCAATGCCAACCAGATCTTTTGAGGCAAATGACAGTAAACAAACCTTCAACCACAGAAAATATATGTGGAGAAAATAAGAGGATCAAAGCAATAACAAAGGCTACAAAAAAGATATATTGGCCTCAGTTACATCACCACGCATATATTAAATATTAACGTGCGAACTGATACCATCCATTCTATGTAAAAGTATCCTATAGATTAAACCATTAAAGTTTATTTTGCATGCAGATCCTATTAAGAGTTATATCTTGAAGATATACGAATTTTCAAGACAATTAAAGTGCAGCTGTGGAATGGTAGTATGTACCCAGCAAAAATAAATTTGGTACAAGGATGCACTAAGATTAAATAGAAGGGCGGAGATGCGCAAAAGCATATAGTGCATCCCCTCTGCCTTACGAGGTTGCAATAACGTAAGCAAATGAAGAAATTTAACGCACACACGAGAAAGGTGGTCGGCTATTTATCTTATTTTTATTTTTTTAAAGCCGAAGTTTTTTTCTTTCAACTCAAACTTTTTTATAGTGCATCCGCTCTCGCTTACGTGGATACAAATATGGATGCGAGTGTTATTTTTACTTCATAATTTGATGTTTTATTCTTCCATTGAATTGTGTATGATAATAAATGTGCCTCGGTAGCTTAGTGGTTAGTGTTCTAGCCTACCATGCGGAGATCGTATGATCGATTCCTGATTTAGTACGCAAGCAAAAAGTATTTAATAAAAGTAAATTGTAGTGTCATATAGTTTCCAATTGTGTTTGTACCACTTAATAAATAAATAAATATAAAAACAACATAAACGAATTTCAAATATTCCAAGTGTAGGTGAAATTTTGATATAAAGAGCAAAAATTTTTTTAATTATATTCATATAAAAGAGACATGAGGTTAATGCACATAAGATGCGCAAAAAGAAGCTCATGCATCCAGACCTACCAAGTGGGACATCCCATACAAAAATCATGTAATACGGAAGCAGTTTGGTAAGGGAGAGACCGAAATCTCTCCCTTACAAACCTGCTTCCGGTAGACGGATATTTTTGCTGGGTACTTATTAACCCTAGATTGGTATACTTAAATTTACTCCTTTATCGGTAAACTTCGTCGAATCGACGAATACCAATCTTCTGTTCCTATAATAAAGTAGCTATGCATATTTTTTCAATAAAGACAAATTTATATTGTTCTTTTAATTGTTTTAAATCAAAATTAAAAATATTTTCATAAATTTTAGCTTTATTTAGTTATTTTTTTTAATAAAAACTAACATAAAATTTGGCTTTACTTCAAAGGTAGTGTTACATAATTCTGGCAAAAAAAACCCGACTTTAATACAAAGAGCCAAATCTTGCACGCCATTTAATATAAAAAATTTTTAAAATTGTTCCATAAATGGCAGAGTTATGCGATAATCAGTATTTAGGTGGGGCGCCTAGTCACCCCACTGATTTTCAAAACAAATCATGCAACCAAACGGCAATCAAACCTTTTGAAACAAAATAACTATTTTAAAAATCGGTTCATTCATGGAGGAGTTATGCGATAATCATTATTTGTGTCAGAAGGGGGGCGGGGAAGAGGCAATGGTCCGTCCGATTAAAAAAAAACATATGGGATTAAACTGCAAGCAAAGCTTTTCAAACATGAAAAAAATTTGAAAATCGGTCCATAAATGGAGCAGTTATACGATAATCAATATTTCCGAGGTTAGCGGGCAAATTGCCCCGCCGATTTTCAAAAAAAATTATGGGACCAAAGTGCAGGCAAAGCCTTTCTAGCAAAAAAAAAGCAAAAAAATCGGTGCATTAATGGAACAGTTATTCGATAATCAATATTTTGGGGAGGAAAATGACCCCCCGATTTTCGAAAAAAAATTTATGGGAACAATCTGCAAGCAAGCCCTTTCAAACAAAAGAAGAATTTTGAAAATCGGTTAAAAAATTACAGTAATTCTTTTTTGAAGTCGGTTAAAAATGAACTTAAATTCAATTTCTTTTTAAAATGTTTCTTTTAAAACACATATTTTCTTTAAACAAGTACGTTGAACAACTTAACAATAAATAAAGTAATTAGCTTTGCATTAAATTTGCACATGAAATGCAAGATTCAATTTAAAGCTCGGCTCAAAAATCACGAATAAAAAAAACTTACATAAATGGTATACTTCGTCGAAGCGACGAAGTGAGTTTCAGGAATTTGTTAAAAAACTTAATTTTTATCATCGACCAGTAATGCATGACCACACACAAGAAAAAAACTGTCGGCTAGAGTTACAGTGAAATTTAGAGTGCAACGTGAAAAGAGACAAAAGAGAACGCAAAAATAAAAACAGTGTTCGTCGTTTCGACGAATGTATACCAATCTAGGGCAAATCATGATAAGAATTGAACTTAAGGGAAGTCAATACGCAATATTAGAATGTATATCAAAAAAAAATTCCAAATTATGTATATTGTTATTTCGAGGGAAAATATTCAAAGCATGTAATCTTGAGACTTGATTTAAAACAGTGCTGGCCATGGAGAGATATAAGTTTTTAGTTTATAAGCATGTGTTAGTAGTATTCTACTGTGTGGCTACCCAGCAAACCAAAACATTCGAAAATAATATCGCATTCGAATGTTACGCACACGTTTCTCGGATAAAACACTCGCAACGGCTATCGAAGTCGGAAAGAGAAAGAGCTGCTAGAGCTCGCTCGTCGCTCAGTTTGTGGGAGCAAATCTTTCGATTTCGATGTTTCGCTGACAAATCAATAGCGAACCAATATCGAAGAAATATCGATACCACAAAAATGCAGGAAAAAATAATTTTTCAAGATTGTTATCTTTATTTTTTAGTTTATCTATTTTATTGTAAATGGAATAATTATTTATTTTAAGTTTTACCTTACGCTGCTGCATTCAATCAGATTCGAATAGGGTACCTCCAGGCTAACAAATTAGCACACATCATCTAGGCTATCGTGGCAAATTTTTTTCTATTCAATTATTGCACGCATGAATGCAAATTGCACCTTCGAGAAAATATTGAAAATAGTTCGATGGTGCGACCATTCACATATTATGAAATTTGGCAATTGCGCTTAAAATATCGACATATTTCGATGCTGCGAACATTCACATTTTATGAAATTTGGCAATTGCGCTTGTTATCGCGACATTATCGACAAAAGCTCGCTTTAGCGAACATTAGATTTGTTTAGATTCACGAGCATATATCGAACAAATTTGTTTCGAAAATTCTTCGTTTTAGCGAACCTTCTTTTATTTCGAATCTCAGGTTTAGTGGGTATTAAAAAACAAAAACAACAACGTAAAATAAATTAAGTGAAGAGCGACCTTAGCTCGCACACGAAGGGTTCCGTACGAATACACACACACACACAGACATATATATATATATATATATATATATATATATATATATATATATATATATATATATATATATATATATATATATATATATATATATATATATATATATATATATATATATATATATATATATATATATATATATATATATATATATATATATACACATATATATATATATATATATATATATATATATATATATATATATATATATATATATATATATATATATATATATATATATATATATATATATATATATATATATATATATATATATATATATATATATATATATATATATATATATATATATATATATATATATATATATATATATATATATATATATATATATATATATATATATATATATATATATATATATATGTATATATATATATATATATATATATATATATATATATATATATATATATATATATATATATATATATATATATATATATATATATATATATTTATATATATATATATATATATACATATATATATATATATATATATATATATATATATATATATATATATATATATATATATATATATATATATATATATATATATATATATATATATATATATATATATATATATATATATATATATATATATATATATATATATATATATATATATATATATATATATATATATATATATATAATATATCCCTTTTCGGTTTTGCCCTTATTTCATTTTGGCAATTTTTTTCATTTTGCTTTTTGGTTTAATTTTAGTTTTTTATTTTTAAAGTATTTTTTTTTTGCTGATTTAGCAATTTGTTTGGTCTTGGCTCTTTTTTAATTTTTGTGTTTTTTTGGGTTTTTTCGATTTTTAAAATATTTTTTAAGATTTTTATGTTTTGCTGTTTTTTTTTTGTTTTGGCGTATTTTTTTTTTGTTTTAACGTTTTTTCGCTTTTTGATGGCATATTTAGTTTTAGCGACTTATTTTCCTTTTGGTGCTTTTTGTGAGTTTTGGCGTTTTTTCGGTTTTGGGGATTTTATTAGATTTAGCGATTTTTTTTTAGGTTTTGGCACTTTTTTTCCTTTTTGGCGATTTTTTCGGTTTCTGGCGTTTTTTTAGTTATTGCGCTTTTTTTGCCCTATTTTCGTTATGGTAATTTTTTTCCATTTCTTACAATTTTTTTGTTTTTTTACGATATTTTTAGTTTTAGCGATTTTTTTTAGGTGTTAGCTCTTTCTTTCCTTTTGACGACTTTTTAGTATTATTGCGTTTTTTTAGTTTTTTGGTGGTCTTTTTAGTGTTGTTTATTTTTTGCGTTTAAGCGATTTTTTAATTTTGGTGCTTTTTTCTTTAAGGGCTTTTTTCATTTTGGCGATTTTTGCTTCGACATTTTTTAATTTTGGAAATTTTTAGCTTTAGCGTTTTTTAAAATTTGAATATTTAACCTCTTACGGTATCTAAGATACAGCAAATTGTCTAAATTACATACTCAAAATTACATTAACTGATAGAGCACCCTTTAATTTTTATTGTTTTAAATATGAGTGCTATATGGTGTAGTCTATTCTACAGACTACACCAATTAACACATACTTTGAAAATTTAAACTTTCTATATATAAGTGTCTATATATTACGTTAGTATTTCAACATGTTTCGTTGCTCGCTTTAGAAAAAACTTTAGTTTTTAACTGTCATATATTTGTTGTTGTGGCGGCCAAAGTTTTAAATATTCTGTGAAAATTTCAGGTTCGTAGCTCTTGCGGTTCCCGAGAAAATAGCCTGTGACAGTCAGACGGACAGCGTAGCGAAAACAGGTTCCTTTACACTTTTGGTGTACGGAACCCTAAAAACAACAAACTTTCATACAACTGAATGATGTTGTTGTTGTTTATTTTTTATACTTTGGCGAGAATTTTTCCTTTAATTCATACAAGAGCCGATTAAAGTTCGGCAAATTAGTGACACTTTGAGCGACTATGGTCTAAAGTACATAATTGTAGACCTCCTTTGTATAGAATTGCATTTTGAAGGCCAGTTAGCGCTTCGAAGTGTCCTTTCCGTAAAAAAGAGAGTTTATAACTCTATTATAATGCGTAATGACTTCCAGTTTTTAGTTCCAGTAAATTTTCAGTTTTACCGTGTCGCCATAAAATAATATTTCAACAAATAGTGAAAACACGTGTGTCAGTTTGTGTGCGTCCACTGCTGGAAAACAATATTTGTGAGATTTTTATAAAGGCTCATTCCCTGAGAGGATTTCAATTAAATATAGCGATGAATACTTTGATCGAAATTATTTCAATACGAAAGTCAAATTTTAAAAACTATAATCATTAATTACATGGTAGTAACTTCACTGAACGAGCAACAGGCGGACAATCAGATAGGTGAACCTTTCCAGAATACACACATATGCACATTAACTTTGGCTTAGACACTAAGCACGGTTGTGGAAAAAATGTATTTAACCGAAACTTATTTAAAACTAATAATATTATTTTGGTAACTATTTCTATGTCACACAAAAATATAAAACGAAAAATAAATATCGTGATATAAAATTCAAAAGGTCCCATCATATTTTTTAAAAATTTTTCAAAAGCGATAAAAAACTTAAAAAAGCGAACTCTTGTTTTTTTCTGGATAGTATTAATTAATTCAGAATTCCTTAATTAATTCAGACTTTAGTTATTAATTCAGACTTTATTAATGATACTACCCAGAAAAATTCGTGTATATAATCACAGTTTGAATTTTATTGATTTTTTTATCGCTCTTAAAAAACTTTTCAAAATCATGACAGGCCTTTTTGCATTTTATAGGACGATATAACATTAAGTAAATTATACAAATTCTGCCACCAGAGCTCTTGTTATATGACATATGACAAACCTTGACAAATCTAGCTTTTTCTGTGCACACACCTTTAATGTTTATTCTGCATTTCATTTTGTCAACCATTATGTGAAACAATTAGTACACTTATTGTAACATGATGCTTCCAAACTTTAACAAAGTCATGGTTAAAAATCAATAGTTCGTATAATGAAATTCATTATTTAGAAATATGCTCCCAAACTGTAAAAAATATGCACTTAAAACTTTATCATTTCGTTTATAATTTATTAATATTCATTTCCGACAACACGAACTATGTACATATATTGGTGGCATGCGTTAATATCCACGAAGATACCGTCCACGGACATTAGTTCCACTTCAAAATAGTTCATTGGACGTTATTGCATGCCACCTACATTTATATTCTGGTTCCGTAATGGTACGGGAGTCGATTTAACAATACCAGCCTGGTCTTGCAGCTGTCCGAATATAAAATCTTGGGCACCAAGTTACATTTTGTGGTTCTCATTAGGAACAAATCAGAAAAACCGCATAGCTTCAATATTTGCAAAACGCGACTTTGCTATTCCTGTTATTGTTCTCTGAAATGCAAATAAGCCAACAAAACTACATAAGTGAAAATCTCTTATGGTTGTGGTTTCCCTGATAATGTATTTTGTTCATTCTATTAATTATAAAACTAAACGGAATGTGAAATGGCTGAAACGCAAACCGCCCTAACTAACAAAAAAAATTTTAATCGACTTTTTTATAAATTCAGATATACATATTTCATCAAGATACATCACCACAAAAAATGAGAGTTACCGGAACTAAAATGACGATTTTATTGAGAATATGGAAAATCAAATAATTATATTACCCAGCAAAAGCATTTGTCATTTTTGTAATCGGTAGTACCTTATTAATGGGTTGCAAAGTAGTGAGTAATACTTATTTATCTTGTTAATTAGATCTATTTACTACCTAGTTTTGAATAAAATTAGTTCGTATTTTTCTCATTATCTGAAAGTAGTTACAATTTGTTGATATGTATTAATAAAATAAGTAGACAACCACTTTTTAAGTCAACATGTGTTTGTGTATGAAAACTAATTTTTGTCGCTTAAACTTATAAGTCAACAATAGCTCAGTGGGTAAAATACTTGTCTTCAAATCTGAACGAGCACAGGTTCGTATCCCAGCTGAGTAAAAAAAAAACTAATAATATAAATAAAATAATAATTAAATAATGTGCACAAAATTTTTTTAAATTTAATTTGTTTATTTGACAACTTATTTTTTAGCTTCAAGTAAGCCAAATAGTAACTAGTTAATTGCTGTGAAAATGTAAATACATTTGTAAGGAGTACCCCTTATTTTTTGGACCTCTCAAACAAAAATAAGTAGTTATCAAGTCAAATTTTAAGTAGTTACGACTTAAATCCTCATATACTTTTTTGCCTACCAGTAAGCAAAGCTGTTGCTGGGTATTCTTCTATTTTCCATTTAAAATTGAATTTTATTTTATTTTCCTATATCAGCCATAGCTGTACACATCCTCTGACGATTTAAAGTATGTACACTTTAAAACATTACTTCAAGTTTAGGATCATATATTGTCTAAATTTGTGTTGAAAATTTCTCTTTGTCTAAAATTACATCGATTTTGTAGTTATTTTATTAAAGAAAAATCTTTCAAATTAAACATATTTAGTCCAAGTGGAAAAAATTTAACATAAAGTATAATACGGCTATGGCTGAATGGTAGATACTTCAGACTATCAGTCAGGAGGTCGCGGTTCAAATCTGGATGCAGCCAATCGACTTTTTAGCAAAAACATTTTGTTCAAAAATAATGCGTGTCTAATTTTAGGTCGATAATAATCGGTAAAATGTTGCCTACTATTATCGACCTAATTTTCAACAAAAGTGTTTTAGAGTGTATCCATTATAGTTTACAAGATATAGCCCAATGTCAAAGTTGCACTTCTTCTTTTGGGATATCCGTTAAATGTTAGGTTTTATTTAATTTTTGGTATTTATTTTTACAGCGGCCATAGTAAAACATATAATGTGAAAAATCCAGAGTTGCCAATTAAGCGCATTTTGCACTAGTTTTAACGCTTTTTGATGTATCAAAAGTCGCATTTTTTCTCTACAGCGCTTTTTTTAATAAAGCGCTTAATTGGCGCTTTTTTGTGAAGAATTTTTTCGGAAGTTTCGTAAAATTTTAATTGTACTTATTAAAAAAGTTTTGTTCTGGCCTTTAAATAAAACAATTTAAACATTTCTATCTTTAAAAAATGTATCCAAAACTATTGTTAACAGTATTTTATTTCAAAATTTACCAATTTACACAAATATGTTTGAGTATAATTGTGCGTATCAGGATATTGTACTTGTATGCCTGGAATACTGAATTCTCTTTAGCTTAATTTTTGACATTATAAACTTTTTATTAAATTCCCAATGCTTATTTGACATTAATTTTTTTCCATAAGCTCTATTTTATACGGCTGTTATTCTCGAATATAATTTTACTTTAAGTATTGTCTTGGAATGAAGTACAATATACATTCAGCCTTTGGACTATTCTCATCTAGCGATTTATGTGGATCCTTTATTTAAAATCAATCAATAATAATCTGAAATATTGAAACGTTTCGCTAACATGCATTTCATGTCCTCTAAACGAAATAGATTTTTATGTCATTCAAAGTTTTTTTCCATTTGAATTTAATATAACGCTTTTTAAGGATGTCCACCTCTTTAGTTATGAAAAGTTCACAACAGTGGAAAAATATATTTTTACAATGAAAACTACATTCCATACACTTTCAATGAAGATACCCTGCAAAAATCGCGACTAGTCCATACATGCGTGTAAAGACTACTCCATAATGGACCAGGGCTGGTCCCAAACTACTCCAAACGTATGCATTAGACGTGGTCCATTTAACATTGCGATGTCCTAGGATTAGACCACGTGGTCTAGCTTTGCATTACATCGGACTAACCTAAAAACTAGACCATGTAACTACTTCATGGAGCACCTACAGGGGCTAGTTTTGAAACTACTCTATGTCACTAGTCCATGCTTCACAAACATACAACTATTTTCATTTTCACTTTGTAGTCTACGTAAATGATTTTCGCTCTGCTTTAATAAGTTTCCTTTTATGATGGGAGCTACACTGCATTTTTGATTTCTTATAAACAAAACTCACTTTTATGTATTTTATCGCTTTTACCAAAAAAATAAACTTTTAATTACAAACATTCATTATAACCACAAATAAACTTTTGTGCCATCAGGGCTACCATATCGCTGGTAATTGATGATATTTTATAGAAGAATATTCTTGGTAACACTACATTTCGTGCTAAAACACGAACAGTTGTTTGAAAGTGGTCTATAGCTGCATTACTTAGGACCATGTTGTAACTAGTCCATATCAGCAAAAATGGACCATGTAGACCAATAATTTTTGCAGGGTAAAGGTTTTGATTTCAGAAAAATATGAAGCAAAAAGCCCTTACTAATGGTGTTTTCTATTCTACAAAAAAAAAGTGAAATATTTTTATTTTTAATAAAAAAATTGCATATTAACATTCTTTTAAAGGAACATTTTGCCTTCGTAAGGGATGATACAATAATTTCTAATAAATTCACTTCTTCGAAACATGATTATATTGCAAATTTTCATTAAAAAGGGCAAATAGTGCAACACACTTTTGTGGAGAAGAAAACGCCATAAGATAACTTAAAATATTACAAACATACATACATATTCAAAATTCATGCAGAATTTATCTCTTCATGGGGCTTTTTATTATATTGGAGAAATTCGCATTGAAAATCTCAACATTTTTAATTTAAATTTTTTTTTTGCTTCTCCTGAACAATTTTCAAAATGTTAGATAGGGCCATTTGTGTTTTAGGCAACGATGTGTATATATTTATTTAATTTTTTTTTATTTCAGTTTTTGCCTCTTCATGACATATTTATTTTAGGTCAAGGCACAATAACGACAATAATATCTTGATAAATAATATATCTGACAATTTTGTAGAGCAATAACTTAAGCCATAAATTAATGCTATTAAATTACTTGAAAGTAATAATGAAAATACATACATATATATTTCTTCTTATAGTACAAACACTAACAACAGCTGTCGTTAGCATTTCTTTAAATTAAATAAATTTTATAATGTAGTTCAAAGCTTTTGAAAAATTATTCTTTGTTGTATATGTTCTATATGTCTGCATTTCGTTGGCGCTAATGGCAAGTTTTCGAACTCATATGCTTGTAGAAAAGCGCTCAAACATGTTTAAAAAACTTGTCAAATAACACAAGAAACAACTTATTTATGTTAGATTATATTTATTTGAAACTATCTGAAATAAATTTAATAAATTTTGTATTTCAAAACTTTTATTTACAAATCAGCTAAACGCCCTTGTTGGTTTGTTTTACGACAGTGCCGACTATAAAAAGTAGGTTAGTTTGTAATCAAAGTATGATTTAAAAAGCATATAATGTTTGTTTTTGATGTCGTTCAGTTCAGTGTTTGTTTTGTGACCTATCGATTCATTTGTGCGAACAATTTGCTTATATGTATATTAGGGTCGCCCAAAATACGAAAGCATCGAATATTCGCGCTCCACAATGCTGATCCTATTCGAATAGTGCTTAAAAGTGTTCAGTCCAAATTTGAGCACAATCGGTCAATATTTAGAGGTTGCGATAGTCTGCTTTCTTTTCCTCGTCTGTGAGATCAAATTGATTTTGAACCATACATATTTTTATTCAATAGATCGCCTTCGTCATCCAACGAGCAGGATGGCACGCACCTGGTTCCTGCTTTATTTACACCAGCAAGAAAATTTAGACGAAGCGTAAGGTAATCGTCACTTGGCTGTTGACTTTTGATGGCATTGGTATAACATTCATACATTTGCTGTTGGAGTTGAAGCAAGTCACTTGCATGAAATAGAGTATCATCTCCGACTTTGAAGTTTTCTTTATCAATATTTGGCCATTGATTTTTAAAACTTTTAAATAGTTGCACTTCGGGTCGTCCGCTTGGGCCAAAATACTCTTTAAAAACATTGGAAAGCATGACCTCAAACATATGATGGCGACAAGCAATCCATATTAGGTCTTTATTTAATCATTTTTCAATTAAAGTACATGCAACCAGTATTGGAGGCGGTAGTGTCAAATCATAGTCTTCGAATTTGGGTTTTTATTGACCAATCGGTACACAGAAAAAAATAGACAAGAATTATATTCAATAAAACCATGTTATTAAAAAAATATGAATTTCAATAACATTTATCTTTAACATAATAAAATATTTCGTTGTAAGTATTTCTTTTCCATGCCGGTTATTTCTTTTCTTTTTATACATAAGTACTTAAAACAAGTTGTATCCCATAAAAAAATAAATGGGATATGGCTCAGCTATAGAGTGTATGCTTTACGTCCGGAAAGCCGGGTTCGTATTCCAGCCATGTCAACATTTTTTTAATTTATATATATATATTTATTTTGAAATAATTTTGTTATGAATATAGGGGAATTCTTTATCACAGGAAATTTGAAAAAAAAATTATTGAATACCGGGATTTTTGTTATCAAAAACGAAACTTATTTTTTTCTGTGTACAGACACCCAAACTAGCGTTAGCATGTTCTACATTGGTTTCTTTTGTGATCTTCGGAACTGCCAAAGGTTTTTCTTTTCCATTGCCACTGTTGAGTATAGCAACTCTATCGACTTTTTTGTTTTCATCAGAAATATCAGGCAATAATTTGCTGTCCCAGTGCAATACGACTGGATATTGTAAAGAGAATGAGTCCTTATCAGCTTCTGATATCTTTTTTCGGATATCGTTTCTGTTTCGTTGTATTGCGGTACGTGATAAGGCTCCAACAACATACATGGTATTCCGATCAGAAAGATATACAACGTCAATAGATCCAATAAAGTCGTTTATAAAAACAGATTTCATTTTTATTGGTTTAGTTGTATTTTTTTCGCGAAACTTAACTTCTTCGTGCGTTGAATCTGACTCACTGTCGGATATTTCAACATAATCCTTCAGCGTAGATAATCCAGCCACTTTTTCAATAGCTCTTTGACTTTCAATGTTACACAATTTCCATGCCTCTAATTCCACTTCTTTTTTTCGCTTGCGATCTTCTTTCTCCTTTGACTTTTTGTCTATTCCCGGCATGCTGCAACTTATATTTGTCCTCCTCATTCTTGATTTTGTTTAATGCATCTTTTGTGGCTCCGTCTAATATTTTATTTAAATCTGCTTTGAACATGACCTCTTTTGCGATTGTTTTTCCTACTCTTCTTCAAAATGTTATATTGACCTAAAAGCTTACGAATTATTCTTACGATCGAATCAATTCTTTGAGTAGGAAGTTTTGCTCGTTCCCAAATCTTGGTTACTGCATTTGCCATTTCTCGAATACTAATCGTTTCAGTTCTCTTTTTTCCCAAGTGATAAAAATTTAACAGTTTAAGCACATCGCTTTTTGATGGTAGTCTTGCCGGACAAAAACGTTGAATTTGATTCCCAATTAGCCACGTTCCTGGTGAGCTTATTAATCTCGAGGATTTAGTGGCAGACATTTCTTATGTTAGCTAAACCAATATAGCACGAAAGTGAATAAACGATTTAAAAATTTATTATTGTTTTGCACTACTTACATTTTTAGAAATCACTGAAATTTTACAAAACTTACATTCAAAATGGTTTGTACTTTGAAAAGAAAAAATCGCGCACAACCAACAATCAGGCACAACCTTCTCGTTTAATGTATTTATTATCAATGAACTTCGCTCTTTTTTTACTTTTGAAGCAACAATCAAGGGATGCCCCTATAGGGGCATCCCTTGATTGTTGAAGTATCGCCGATATATCAGTATCGGTTACATCTCTAGTTGAAACCATGTCAAATCGAGAAAAAAATACCATTGTCTGAAACACCAACTCCGACTTCGATGACAATTGCCACAAATGTTATCCATTAAAGGTATTAAAAAAATTTTTATTTCCATACCGTGGATACCTTCCGTTTCTGAAATATATCGTTATGAAAATTGGAATAATTGTAAAAATTTGACTAAGTGTCCATAAAAAACCAACTATAACTTCTGAACTTCAAAACTGAAAAAGTTTTATTTCATGTTATTTTTCAGGCTTTTGAAATGATGTACATCTCGATTTTTTCCGCGAGTAGTTCAAAGGTCATTTGTGGAGGTCTTGAGGTCAAAGGGCTATATCTCAAACACCAGTTTTTTTAAATCTTAACAAAATTATGTAACTTATAAAACTCTTTTCTACACATTCGAAAAGTTTCAAGGTGGTGCCGCGTCTAGTTTCGGAGTTATAGAGCAAAAGATGGATCAAACTTTGATTTAAATTTTATAAATACTGCTTTATGCTTTATATTATACTGCTTTCACATATTTAAATTTTCAAATGATTAAATTTTTTATTGTATTTTTTAAAGCAATTAGGATATTCTGAACACGGGAAAAATATTTTCTCCTTCAGATTGGCTATTGTCCAGATAACGGTCCATTCATGTTTTTCAATTTGCTCTTGTTTTTAAAGCCCCATATAGAGTAAAAGGCGGACTCAAATATTATTATTACCATTTTGTTTAAAAGGCTGCTAAATTATGCTTCAATTTACGAAATTATTCGACGTTAAAAAATATTAAAGCACGAAACCGAATAATTTTTCGGAAGGTTCGGTTTCCGCTGAAACTGTATTTATTGACGAAAATCTACCAGCATTCTGGGCAACTTAAAATTTTGTTACTAAAATAAGAACCATTTCTAACAAAGAATATTAAGTAAAAATTTTCATAGCTCCATAGTAACAAAAAGTGGAATTTATTCTAAGGGCAGAGAATATTTATTGCATACCAAGAAGTAAAGGTACTGAATTTAATATTCCAAGAATGCAATTCGCCTGCAACATTTGTTCTTCACAACTTTATAATTCAATTCATTGATGAATCACGAGAAATATAAATACTTTGATTTCAGTTCATCAGTGATTTTACTAATTACTTGTATGTTTTCTCTTTGCTCGCTCTAAAAATAGTTTTAAAATACGAAGGTTCCTTAAAATTTCGATAAAAATATCCAATGTATGGTTTCTGTAACTAATGTGAGAGTTTCACGCATCACAGGATGAGTGAGAAAAAAATTAAATATATTTGTACATTTATTAGGTTTACAAAATATTTAATTTATTATTTATTTTATATTCCTACAAAATATCGGATGACAATTATAATAATTACTTTTTTTCGATGTGAGAGCTTCTCACAAGTTACAGTAACTAGACACAAGTACATACATATGTGATGGAAGTCGGTTTCAATAAAACTGAGTTTTTAATAGTATTTCTTTATTAGTTTTAGTTTTCTATTTTTTAGACCTTAAGATATCATATCTGAAATTAATTTCATATATATTATTTAAAATACATCAATTGGCGCTTTATCTATTTTCAGAAAATGAGAAATTTACCCGGGTTCCGGTTAAAGAACATGGCCGTATATTTTAAAAATTATAAAAATTTGATGAAAAGTGTACTGAAAAGGTCTTTTAAAATAGCTTCGGTATCAAAATCGATTTCCATCACATACCTGATTGTTCTTTTTTACCTAATTTACTTTGAATATTTTTGATTTCTGAATTGTTAATTTTTTTTAATCTCATTTCTTTAGAAACGGTTTTGATTTTAGAATACTTTTAACATAAAGCTAAGTTAAAAAAGAATGATTGATTTATTAATTTTGCTCATATAAAAATCAATAAATTACGGAAAACTAAAATTTTTGGTAAATTACGTTCTTCAATTTATTTTTTATTTTACGCTCTCCCAGGAGAAAAAATAGTTCGGGAATTAAAAAACCACAGTTATGATATATATATATATATATATATATATATATATATATATATATATATATATATATATATATATATATATATATATATATATATATATATATATATATATATATATATATATATATATATATATATATATATATATATATATATATATATATATATATATATATATATATATATATATATATATATATATATATATATATATATATATATATATATATATATATATATATATATATATATATATATATATATATATATATATATATATATATATATATATATATATATATATATATATATATATATATATATATATATATATATATATATATATATATATATATATATATATATATATATATATATATATTAGGGAAGTAACGATACGCCGTTTCGCCGATCCGATACCGATACCGATATTTAAAAATAAATATCGCCGATACCGATTCCGATACCGATACGAATATTGAAATTGAGTTCAAGTTTAGATTAACAAAACTCAAGTGCAATTTTTTTATTATACAAAAGTACATTTTTTTTTTTTAATTTAATGCTTTATTTCAATTTCATTTAACAAGATTTAAAATTTTGCCTCAGCGCCCATTATGGCTTTATAGAGGCTTAAAAAAGTAGGCAACAATAAATATATTACACTGTATAATTTAAATTAAAATTTTAACAATATATTACATATGAATATAAAAATAAAAAAAGGAGAAAAAAATATGTAAAAAAATAAAAAATATTTACATATTTACATTTTTAAGTTAATTTGTAAGAAGTATTTCGACGTTATTAAGCAAGTACTGTTTTATACTTCCTTTGAAAGTTGACAGTATAAAAATATTTTTAAGGTGGTCAGGTAATTGGTTATACTCATTAGCACCAGCGAAAGTAATTCGTTGTTTAGTCAACTCGAGGCGACATCTCGCTACATTCAGATCCGTCGCATGTCTTGTTATTCTCTGACTGTGTATAAAATTTTGATGAAACTGTATATTGTGAGATCCATATCCCTTAATACATTTAAAAACATATATTAAAATTTGTTGTTTATATAACCCTCGTATTGGAAGTATAGTTTTTGCAAAATTTTTAAATAAGTTAACTGTACTATATCTTAACGGCAGATTAAACACGATCTTCAAAGCTTTATTCTGTGCTGATTGAAGCGATTTTATTACTGAGCTAGATTTAGAGGCATAGATCATTGGGAGATATGTTAAGTGTGAGTGAATTAAAGAATCGTTCCTTGAAATATATGGCTTAAACTTTATAAATTTAGTTTTTCCTGAATTTAAAATCAGTTTGTTAATCTTCAGAAATTCGGACAAAATAGAGGCGTCATATTCGATCTGCGTTTGCAATACTTTTTCATGTTTATAATTGTATAAAAGACATACATATATCATCAGCGAACATAAATAGTTTTCCATAATACTTTATATTTTTCTTATCATTTATATAAATTTTAAACAACAGTGGGCCCAGGACGCTACCCTGTGGGACACCACATAACACATCAAGCATGCCACTTTTAGATTCACCAACTTGAACAAATTGTCTTCGATTCCTTAAATAATCTTTAAATAATTCAACAGCATTTTGTGAAAAACCAATGAACTCTAGTTTCTTTACTAGTATATCGTGATCAACCAAGTCAAACGCTTTCGATAGGTCAAAAAAAAACACCTGCAACTCCTTTAAAACCTGCATCAAGTCCTCTACAAACATACTCCACCACATTTGCAACAGCTTCTTCAGTTCCAGTGCCTTTTTTAAAACCGAATTGTCGATCAAACAAAATGTTATTTATCTCAAGGTAACTTGATAATTGCTCAAACAAAACTTTCTCCAATATCTTATCAACGATTGAAAGAACTGAAATCGGACGATAATTCTCCACTTTATTACTTTGAATACCTTTAGGTATTGGCATAATTTTGTGCACCTTTAGTACATTCGGATATCTCATTTCCTCTATCATTTTATTAAATATGTTTGTTATTTCTTCTGACACAGCTGCTTTTCGTACTAATAACATTTTAGGTGTAATGTTGTCACAACCGGGACTTTTGTTTATTTCTAAGCAATCCAAGAAGTAATCAATTTTTTCTTTTTCTGTGGCCTCTAGAACAAATCTTGAACTTACAGGAGACATTGTGCGAAACATATTGATGTCATCATTATCATTTTGAGGTATACCTACGCGCATATCTCGAACGGAATCATAAAAAAAGTATTGAAAATAGAAGCTTTTTCGCTATCTAAGGTAACCACGGTGTCATCATTGGTCAATAACTCCATAGAAGAATCTATTTTTTTTCCAATTTGTTTATTTAAAAATTTCCAGGTTTTCTTAGGATCGCCCTTACACAATTCTACATTATAAGAGTAATAATTATTCATCAATTGTTTGTTGCAATATTTGATAATTTTACTTATTCGTTTGAGGCTATTTGCAATAAATTTGTTTTGCTCATTTTTCCTCCTTGCTTTTAGCAATTTATTTTTGTACGATATAAGTGAGCTTAATTCTTCAGACACCCAAGGGTTTATTTTCTGTCTTATATTGATTTGCTTGGTTTTAATTTCAGTGCTTTGTAAAGCCGCTAATGTCAGATTATTAATAAGATTTTCACATTGTTGTTCAGATCCGCTAAAATTTGCTTGAGTCAAGTTTTCATCTATATATGACCCATATTTTGTAATGTTTATCCAATTTTTATTTTCATTAATAATCTCACGGTGACAAAAGCTCATTTCAATACGGCAAAATATAAAGTTGTGATCAGATAATGAACTCTGGACTGAGTTTACTGATATGGAATTTAAAATATTACTAAATACACAGTCAATACAAGATTCACTTTCCGGCCTTGTTACGAGATTATGACATGAAACGAAATTAAACTCAGCGAATGTGTCCATCAAGCAACGCCTAAGGTTATCAAAACAAATCAAATTTATGTTAAAATCGCCAATAAAAAAGCATGGAGAGTTTTGAACATTTAAAAGTAAAGTATCTAACATTCTAGTAAACGATTCGAGAGAGCATTTTTGTGATCTGTACACAGAAAAAAATAAGTTTCGTTTTTGATAACAAAAATCCCGGTATTCAATAATTTTTTTTCAAATTTTCTGTGATAAAGAATTCCCCTATATTGATAACAAAATTATTTCAAAATAAAAATATATATATAAATTAAAAATATGTTGACATGGCTGGAATATATATATATATATATATATATATATATATATATATATATATATATATATATATATATATATATTATATATATATATATATATATATATATATATATATATATATACATATATATATATATATATATATATATATATATATATATATATATATATATATATATATATATATATATATATATATATATATATATATATATATATATATATATATATATATATATATATATATATATATATATATATATATATATATATATATATATATATATATATATATATATATATATATATATATATATATATATATATATATATATATATATATATATATATATATATATATATATATATATATATATATATATATATATATATATATATATATATATATATATATATATATATATATATATATCATTGCATATTTTGGTGCTAAGTGCATAGTTTTGCATATTTTCGCAATAAACTCATATCTTTAGAGTTATAAAAAAATTTGTTATGCACATTGCTCAATTTTTGAAAAAAATATTAATATGTATGTAGTACGATTATATGGCAACCGAGTTGGTTTGCCAGTTGCTGATAATGATACTACTGATGGCAACTGGCAACTGAGAGCTGTCAATTTCAGTTGCTATTTAGTGCCTTTCTGGCAACCATTAATTTTCAGTTGCCGACTGGCAACGCAGCTAAAGTTCGGTTGCATTAAATAATAGACCCAAATATGTTTGTTTTATGTTTTTTCTCTAATAATCATAAAAAATTAAAAAAATATTTTCATATTATTTTAGTTTTGGTACTTTGTTCGTAGGTAAATGCATATTTTTCCGTATATTTTACATTTTTAGATGAATTTTTTAAGCGCTTAAAACCAATTTTTAGTTGCATGAAAGTCCAAGCCGTGCTTATGTATGTAAATGCAAAGAATTTTTTAGACTTGGGTCCAACTCATTCGAACTCGTTCAGCAGCTCATTTTAGACACAAACCTTTGATCAAACCCATGTAATTTATATGGGTTTGATCATAAGTTTGTGTCTAAAATGAGCTGCTGAACGAGTTGGAATGAGTTGGACCTAAGTCTAAATTTTTTTCATAAATGCTACGAATCGAACATGAAATTTTTTTTCCAAAATTTTTTCATTCAAGTTAGGAAGTTTTAAGCCGAATTCACCCATTTAGTTCTAATAAAATTTTAGTCCGGCCAAATTTTTTTTAAATATGGTTTGACGTCTCTCTTTTTGAGAGACAGAGAGAGAATTGATTTTGTCCGTACAAAGCTCAGCGAACTTTTTTCATACTACATATTTATGTTCTAACTTTTTCTACTACGGTTTTGGATGATAAAAACCCTGCAGCCGCAAGTGGACGCCACAGCTCACAGAATAAAAAGTTATTGTTCTTCCTTATTCCTTTTGTGTACTAGAAGCGTGTTAAAGCGTGAAATGGGGTTATTTGGTGCATAATGCTCCATTTTTATTTTGGTTTTTATATTAATTGTTCTGAGGGGAAGATTTATTATCAATTAAGTATGGTTTTTATTTTGGTTTATTTATTTATTTTCCTTTTACAACCACTCAAACACAATTTAAATACAACTCGAATTGTACGTTTTCATTCCCAATATATCTAACTTTTTTATTCAATATGTAATACTTTTATTTTCTACATACATACGATTTTATACAAGATATGTTTTATGATAATATTTTTGTTATGCGTGAATAAGTATCGAATTGGAAACAGCATTAGAAAAATAAAACAATATATATTTTGTAAAAATGAGCTAAATTTATTGTGCAGAGAAAGTTAAGGTTAATTTATTGCATTTACTTATGTAAATAATATTAATGTAAATGAGAATATATTTTAGATGAATAACTTTATGTACACCCATTCATGCGTATTTACTTACCTACAAAATATATGCACACGACAAATTTGACTAGCAACATATGACACTGAATTTTAATTAAAAGTATAATTAGTATTCGGACAAATAATAAGCATAAATTATTTTAAGGAAATGACAAATTAGACAATAATGTAAGTAATTTAAATTTAATTAATTGGAGTTTCGTTAATTGTTTTGAATTAAATAAAATTTATTTTATAAATATCAGCAGAAAAAAGTATTGAACATTTTTCGATTGAAAATTAAATAGTACTCATTCGTTAAGTCAGTTGCTTTAGGCTGAGGCCACATGAGCGTTTTTAAAACGCGGCGTTTCTGCTTTTTATATGAAATTTGAAAGTTTTCAATTTCTTAAAACTTCAAATTTAATATAAAAAGCAGAAACGCCGTGTATTAAAAAAGCCCGTGTGGCCTCAGCCTTAACCTTCATAAGGTCCTCAAAGTTACTGACGTTAATGTTCTTCGGGTCAAATTTGACCCATATAGAAAATTGTATATGCAGACAATAACTTACTTTACTTAAGTGTATTGTTAGTGTTTATATATTATTTCTAGCTATAATTAGAGTACGTAAGCTGCAGTTTTTGTAAACATTTATTGATTTTATATGTACATATGTGAATATATAAATATTCAATGTTACATCGATATTATTCTTAATTATTACATTGGCTACATAAAATAATTGTTTTAGAGTGCTGTTTGCATATAAATTATTTACACATACTAATGGCGTTTTATTATCGGTTTTGGGGCAAAATTGGCAACGACTTCTTTTTGTTGCAGTTTTGATTTGCTTGAAGTTGACGGCTGCTGATCCTTGCTCGGCTACATCAAGTAGTTTTTGTGCAATTTTTCGTGAAAATGGTACTCTTGGCAAAATTTTTCTCTGCTTTATATAAGGCGTGGTAAGCTGCATACGAAAATTTTCTATGAAGTGTCTACGTTTGACAAAACAGCAAGAAATACTCTGGCCTTCATTATTGGTATATTTCAAAATAATGTTCATACCAGGAGGTGGAAAAAATAATTGAAAACTGGAAATCTCTTCCTTTGTAATTCTTGAACAAGAATAACCTGTCAAGTCTGGCGCCATACTCGTTACATTCTCCGTTCGGACCCTTCCATATCTATATGTAAGAGGTTCCTTGAAATATCTTATATCACCATTTTTTGATGGCACTGTCTGAGTAGGCGCAACCCCACTTTCACTATCACTAGAACTGTCAGGCAGCTCAGAATATTCTGGATGATCTTCATTTTATGAACAAGTTTCTTCCTCGTCTGATTCAGCATTCAGCATAATTTTTTTGACTCGTCAATTTTTCTACAAGAAATAGCAATCAAAAAACTTCCAAGCTTTTCCACGTTTCATTCGTTCCGCGTTTATTCTATGAGTGATATTGCAGTAAGCAAAAAAGTGAAATATTGTTCGTTTTCATAGAAATACAGCCAAGTCACAGAGTTTAATTCCGCCCGGAAACGGAATTCAATCTACCCCAAGCTGTCAAACCCTAGCCGAAGCATACTCCAGAATACCCGCGCCGCCAACAGTCTGGACACACCTGACAAATTTGCGTATTTTAGTTTTCTTTTTTAGACACCAGCTGCTACAAAAATGGGGTGGATGAATTCCGTTTCCGAACGGAATTGAAGTCTGTGACATGGCCGATAATGTTCGCTAAATATGATGAGGAAAAGAGATAGACATATGTATGTACGTATTCAGTGGTACCAAAGCTTACGATATATATAGTTTTACCAGATCGCCAAATATGTCCCAAATTGTGCTGTTCAGCATAACAAAACTCGAGCTTTTCACTCGAGGTCAAATTTGACCCGAAGACCTTTACTGTAAAAAATTTCATAAATGATTTTATTGCATATATATTATTCCGAAAGCCTAATGTGGCTGTTGATATTTTAAATTAAATAAAAGTCATAAAATATAAAAAGCAAAAACCAAAAATTTTCGGAAAAAACCCAATTTTTTTCTTAAAATGGGTCAAAATTGACCCGAAGACCTTATGAAGGTTAAAGAAGTAGTCATGCTTTCTTTGAAAGAGCTCAGCTTTAAATTTGAAGCTTTGTTTTCTGTGACACATGGTGGGGTAGTTCTCGGTTGTTTTGGCATAAGTTTTCTTTGGTTAAATTAATATTTTAATAAGTCAAATTTTGAGCGATACATAACGCTGTACAGTGGTGTAAAATAAAAAAGTGGTAATAAGTATGGAACTTCTAAGCTACATACTGGATTTATCTCCTGAAGTATTTAACTGCACCAGGGGCGGAGCTACTGAGAGTGAAAGTTGGTTACCTCGAGTGTTAAAAACTTTGTGCGACTTGTAACTTTCGGAAATACTGACCGATTTATAAAATTTTAAGCATGTTAGATTTCGCTAGACAAGATAAAGAAAAAATGTGTTAATAAATTTGTTGTATCTTTTATAGTTTAAGAGATATTTCACTTCGATATTAAAATTTTTTATTTTTTGCTGCGACTTTTTTGGTTTTTTGATTGTAACTTTTTCATTAGCACACTATTAAATTGCTGACAAAATTCTAAGTAAAAACAAGTAAAAAAGGCCTAAGTTGAAAACCTTGAAATTAAACAAAAAATCGTAAGTTTTTCCAAAAAAAGGCTTTCATAAATTGTTAAAATTCTTTTAGAAATGCTAATTTTATGTTTCTGCACTGTGACAGACAATGCTTTAAGGATGTGTTTAGCAGATTTTTTCATTTTGAACATGGCCCTACATTTGGCCGTGGTCGAAAATCATCGACTTTCAAAATAATTTTATGTTTAGAGGCCTGTAAAACACTTTGCTTATGGTGCCTTAAAAATTCATGAACGATGTTTCTTTAGATGGATAGTTGGCATTGCTCTTGCTTCAAATGAATATATCCTGTCTATTAATGTAGCTCCCAGGACAATATTAGTAAAAAATTAATATTTCAGGAAGAAAATTTTTATATTATAAAAAATAGCTAAAAATTTTAATTTTTTTGAAATTTATACTGTGAGCTCTAAAGTCATTATTTAATTACGTGTAAAAAATTATTGATATGCATTTTATCAGTCTCGAGATATTGGATAGGTCGATAATAGTCGACAACACTTTACTGATTACACTGTACAACAATTTTAAAAAAAATTAAAAATCCCATAGGGTTTCATGACGGTTTTTTATGTTTTCGAAATCGCTGTATCTGAATCTGAAGTTATTTTTTCGGGTCACGTCAGGTTTTTCTGCTACAGAGGGGGTAAATCCTAACCCACCACTGTGGAAGAGGGTTAATATTAGGCTGATCGATTATTCGAAATTTTCCAGAAACCGGTTTTCGAATAGTTCGACTATTTATAATTTTATAAAAACCGGTTACGGTTTTTAAAATTCAGAAAAAACCGTTCGGCCGGTTTTTTTTGTGAGAAAATTATAACACAAAAGCGTTGATTATAATTTGCTTTAAAAAAAAGAGCTAGCAGTTCATGTAAATACTATCCGCATAAAAATATAACTTTGAAAATAAAGCCAAGTTCCTATCCAAAAATTTCGGCCGTTAAAAGATGATGAAGTTCTTCATAGGTATGATACCATCTGATTTCTATGCTAACTTGGCAATATTTTCCCCAATTCTTCCCAATATTAGAAATGTGAAAAAATATTGTCAAATAGCAGGTTGCCTAAAAATGAGATGATATTGTACCTACCAAGAACTTGGTCCTTATTTTGATCTCAGTACTTTTAACTACCGAAATTGGATTTATTTTCGCATTAATTTTTTTGGTCGGATCTGACTTCTCTTTTCGAAATTTTTGCTCGGATCTGACTTCTTTTTTGGAAATTTTTGGTTGGTAGAACACTATAATTTCCATAGCTATAATTTCCCATAATTTTTTAATTGTGCATTATAGTGCCCCTTACATGCGGTATGCTTTCCCAATACGTGATCAGAACAGTATTTTTTTTTACTAAAAAGACCTTTCCAGGAGGATATACAATCCAAATCCGAAAAAAATTGTGTACAGATTTACATATCGATGGTCATACGCTGACAACACGTAACTGATTTTTTATTATTTTTCACAAAACGCATAAAACTTCATATAAATCGCTAGGAAACTTTCCTATCACCAAAATAAGAAACACCGAAAATACTTCAGAGTATCTATTAAATAACTTGCAGCTATTTTATTTCATTGCTTGCGCTTTCAGCCTATTTAGAAGGTAATATCTTCAACTGAAAAGTTGTAAAAATCAGCTACGTGTTGTCAAAGTATGATTATCGATATATTAGTTTCCTTGTTTACCCAGCAAAAACTTTGCTTACTGGTAGGCAAAAAAGTCGTTAAGTCGTAACTACTTACAATTTGACTCGATAGCTACTTACTTTTGTTTGAGAAGACCAAAAAATAAGGGGTACCCCTTACAAATGTAATTACATTTTCACAGCAATTAACTAGTTACTATTTGGCTTGCTTGAAGCTAAAAAATTAGTGGTCAAATAAACAAATTAAAGTTAAAAAATTTTTTATACATATATTATATTTTTTATACATATATTTATACATATACATATATCATACTATTATTATTTTATTTATATTTAAAATTTTTTTGACCCAGCTGGGATACGAACCTGAGCATATTGAGATTTAAGGAAAAGTACTTTACCCACTGAGATATAAGTTTAAGCGACAAAATTGGTTTTCATATACAAACACATGTTGACTTAAAAAGTGGTTGTCTACTTATTTTGTTAATACATATCAACAAATTTTAGCTACTTTCAAATAATGAGAAAAACACATACTAATTTTATTAAAATCATACTATTATTATTTTATTTATATTTTTAATTTTTTTATTTTTTTGACCCAGCTGGGATACGAACCTGTGCACGTTCAGATTTAAAGAAAAGTACTTTACCGACTGAGCTATAAGTTTAAGCGCCAAAATTAGTTTTCATATACAAACAAATGTTGACTTAAAAAGTGGTTGTCTACTTATTTTGTTAATACATATCAACAAATTTTAGCTACTTTCAAATAATGAGAAAAAACATACTAATTTTATTTAAAGCTAGGTAGTCGATCTAATTTAAATCATAGTAATAAATACCACTCATTACTTTGTATCGCATTAATAAGTTACTAGCGATTACAAAAATCACAAACGTTTTTGCTGGGTATTTCTTAACATTCACGCAACAAGCATTTTTTGTCTATGATGAACGTCGAAGATCATATAAAATATGAAGTTTGACATACATTATACATTACAAGGCCAATTTAATTCACCCTGCTACAACCTTATTATATTATTTCACCTTAATTGCATGCTTCAGTAAATGCTCTTGACCAAAAATACTTAGGAAAATCAACAGTAAAAGTTCGTCTAAGTTTTAATATAGTAAAAACTAATAATATATACGAATCGAAAAGTATTCGACTGCGCCGTTTTTGTAATTAAAAAAAACCGAACTATTCGACATTCGAAAAATCAATATTTTGAAAAAAAAAGACAACCGTATTGCGGAAAAACCCGGTTTAAGAATCGTTTGAAAGACCGAGTCGAACACCCGAGTTAATATGTATGACCAACCCCAAATACTAAAAAAGAAAAGACATTTTCGGTGGCATGTCATAATGCCCAGTGACATAATGTGCAAGGATACTATGTCACTATAAGAAGTGTCATAATGTCCATGGACATTATTACACTTTCAAAAGTGTCATAATGTCCATAAGTGCAGTGTCATAAGGTCCATGGACATTATGACACTTTTTAGAGTGTAAATGTTGTTTCTTAGGTATATCGAATAGAGGCTTCGCAGAACTGAGATTTTCTGCCCTGTAAAAGGCCGGCTATGCAAAGATCAATACTCAGCGTAGCCGATTTTCCATATACCAAGAGCAAGAAATCCTTAAGACCGGCCGAAGGCCTGCAGTGCAAAATGCTTTACTCAGTGAAGCCGCTTTCGATATACTGAGAAGAAGAAACCCTTTAGTCCGGCCGAGGGCCGACTACGCAGATTTAATAATTAGAAAAAAATTTCTTATAATTTTTAATTTATTTCCAAATATTTCTTTAAGTTGACATATTTTAAGCATTGTGCACTATCTAAAAATCTTTGTTGACGTCACTTGACGTTATGAACTTTTTAGAGTGACATATGTCCATAGACATTATGGACATTTTGATATGACACAAAATTTTCATATTCCTTATTTTAATTTAAAGTTCTATAACTCTAATAAAAACACCTTTTAGTAAAAAAAACTTTGTGATATTTAACAAACAATACAGCAAATAACTTATATATGTTCGATTGAAAACTATTAGAGTCCGACCGAATATTCGGTTTCGGTTGCGGATTCGGCCAAAATTGTGGTTTCGGCTGATATTCGGTTTAGGCCAACTTTTTGTCCGAATACTGAAACCGAAACTTTTTATTCTCTATAAATAAGGAAGTTAATCGAAATAGTATTTTCCAAATTTAAAATATGTCACCGTCAGGAATCTGTTTTTTCCCGTCCGATATCTTTTCAAATTTAATGAAAATTTTACTTAATTTTATAAAGCACAACCAAAAGATATACATAGTAACATAAAGTATTCAACTGTTTGTTGCCAACTGTTTGTTACTTCTGCAATTTTGCACTGAAATTGATTATTTGTTTTTTAAAATGGATTTTTTTTTTAAATAATTTCAACATATGAAGAAAGCTCATTTTCAATCTTCATGATAAATTCAATACCGATGAGAAAAATTCTTTATTGTGTATATAATTGATAAAACGCGGGCGTAAACAAAAAACTGAACTTAAGTAAAAATTAATGAAATCGTATAAATTTAGTTTCAAAAATTGGTAAATATTTCACTTTATTTATACCTTTTTAGTTATTCCGACTCAACTTTTTGATTGGTGCTCTTGTAACGTCATCAATAGAGTGATAAAACACTCCTCAATGTATGTGTACCGAACCCAATATTCCAGTTCTAATCATCTTTTAAGCGAATTTTATGCCAAGCTTTTATTAGTTATATGGTCGTAAATGTTTAAGTTTTATATTTGCTCGATGGAATGAAATATGTTCAATTTCTACAATTATTTTGACTGACACTGTATGTATGTAGAAATACTCTTACGCCCTTTTTCACAGTGTACAGTTAAAAGTTAACGTATACTTTTGCCTACAAGGGCCACGTTAACTTTTAATTACATTGTGAAAAGGCCCGTTAATAAAATATATGAATTTTCAGTTCTGTTAAGTTTTTAAAATGTCAATATCAGTTAATGCTAAAAAAATTTCGCCAAGATTCGGATTCGGCCGAATATTCGGCCCTTTTGCCGAATATTAGGTTCGATTCGGGTTCGGCCTCAAAAAACTGGTTTCGGTCGGACTCTAGAAGCTATTCATTGTTCATTCGAAAGAAAATTTTTAATTTTTAACCACCACATATCGCTCATTTGGTGCAGCAGCACAATAACTCAAAAAACTGGGTCTTGGGTTATTAATGCAGTTATGACATAGTCGCAGCCAATGATATATGCGATACCTTAATACATTTAAAAATATGAACTTATTTTAAACTCAATTAAAGTAATATATACATACATATATTTAAATGCTTTATAAACTAATCTTTCTCACGCATGCAGCAATAAATATATGTGAGTATGTACATTAAATATGCAGTAAGTAATTAATTTACATGAAATTCATGTTTTTATTTTAAATTAATGAGGAATATTTTATTCAAATGGTGAACAAATATTTGCAAAATTGCTAATAACAAAAAACTTATTCATTTGCATTTAAATTGTTGTGATTTGTTGTTTGTATTAATACAACTGTGAATATAAATTAAATTGATAATTGCCATTTCCATTGTTTAATAACTGTACCTCTGTTACGAATTAAAGAAACAATAATTATTTTTTAATATATGAAAATACAATTTAAAGACAGGTTATTTAAGAATTGATTAAAAGTTTCACGAAATATGTATATACAATTTTATCAATGGATTCATACAACATTCAATAATTACACTGTGTTCGGATTTAGAAGTTTTTTTCGGACAAAGGTTCTGATGCTCGATATTATAAAGCTTTGGGCCAAGAAATCGAATGGCCTTCACCGTTTTGTCAGATTGGCTCAAGTTTTTGAGATACTGGTATTTTAATTTCCTTATTAGGATACCCTATTATTCGTTAAAAAATCGATATTATATGCAAATTATGTGAAGAGAAAACGGTTATATATTTATGTTTACATTATGCAGGATACAATAAAATTATTTATTATCCATTCTGTTATTTTTTCAACTATTTTCGATTTTAGTTTTCAAAGTTTTGACCACATTTTTTACTGAAGCTTTTGATAATGCATTTTTCGTAGTCTAATTACATTTAGAAGCCGCTAAAATCGATGTATTTGGCGATGGGCTGAATTTTTCAGAAACTACGGCAGTAGTTTTACCTTGTTTTATGATACCATGCTTCCAATTTCTGATTGTCAAAAATTTATCTCTTGTGTCAAAAGCTGTACTAGCCCCAACACTAGTGAAATTCTATTTACCTCAGAAGTGTCAAAATTTTACTTACAATAGTACTTTGCTACCGTTTGGCACACGCCCTTTGTTGTATTTTATATTATGTAAACATAAGGTTAATACCGTTTTCTGTTCACATAATTGCATATAAGTTCGATCCTTAGAGAATAATAGGGTATCCAAAGAAAAATATTAAAATACCAATATCTCAAAAACTCGAGCCAATCTGAGAAAACGGTGAACGCCATTCGTTTTCTTAGCCCAAAATTATATAAGATAAATTTTCAGAACATTTGGCCGAATTTTCGATTACCACGTGTTATTATAAAACACAGCACAACAAAATGGATGTTTTTTGTATTGTTTAGTTTTTAGTATTGGCATAATTTACACCACTTTTTGTAAAATGTCCATCAAAAGCAAAACAAAAAATCATAAGAGCTTGTGACTGACTGTTGGATTATTAATCAGATAGGAAAATTTCGGCAAAACTAAGTTGAGTCGCAATAAAAATGAATGCAAGAATTTACATGGAAAAAGTCTTGTATTCTATTTGCTGACAAAAATTAGTTAAATAGCTGATGTTTCCTTGTAAAAAGCATCCACCTTCATAAGTGGTAAAAGTGAATAGGAACGCTGATGAGGCGGTGTAGCGGCCTGTCGAAATTAGTAGTACTGATCCGTTCTGCTAATCTGATTTAATATTCCAACACTCCACTCTTAATAAAAATAATTTGAATTTACATTAATTCAAATATTGAACTGAAAATCCGAAATAATAAAATTTCAGACTTAACCTATTCAGTACAAAATAAAAATTACGTAAAAATTAAAATATACATTTTACATTTTTCGAACTCCAAAATTCTAACAGTTGAACAGTTATGGTTAAGTTTTCTAATATATTTGCATAGATCACCGCTTCTGTGGGACTCGGCAGCTCTTTGAGCTCGACTTGCAATGCCATTAGTCCATTCGCGTTTAGCACACCTAGCACTACCTTTAACTAAGCGATCCAAAGCGTGGTGTTTGTCATGTAGGGAGGATTTTGCATTTCTGCTTTTAGCCATATTCAGATCCGCTTTATCATTTTTCCTGGATTGGATGAGGTTCCATGGAGCAGCAGATATCCATTATTTTCTTGCTCGCTCAGTGTAGCCAATAATATTGACTGTAGGTGAAATAAAGAAATCCTTAATAGGTTCCCACTGGCCGCGCGAATTTTCATTCATAGAGCTATGAAATGTTTTTAGAGCATCTATGTATATTGTAACCTGTGTAGCCAGATTAGGGGATTTGTCCCCAAATTAGGGATTTCAGCTTCTATTTGGGGACGGATTTTCGTGGGGAGGGATTAGAGGATTTTTCATTATGAGCCATTTTAATAAACATTTCTTTTTCTACTTGTAGTAGATATTTCGATTATTTTAAAATAGTGTTTTGTTTGATGAATTTCAGTTTTTTGAATGCATCACGATATAAATTGAACTAGGCTGCCATTGATGTTGGCATATGATGTTCAAAGGAATGAGAACTGTTATCACTTTCGGACCAAAAGGCGTTTGAAGAAATTAGTTTACAATAAGTATTTAGCTGTACTAGCAAAAAAAAATGCTTAAAAGGTTCGATGCAAATTTGTTACATATCGATAGTCATATCGAATAAACGAAATTCGGTTCTTATATTCGTGACCGTGGTCCTCCAGTTTGTACAACACGCTTCGCTGCAAAATGCTCTCATACAGGACTGTAAACTCATTAACAAATATTTTAAAACTTGCATATATATTAAGGCGGTGACTTTAGGCTTACAATGGAGGGGGTTTCTCCGCTCTTCTGAATATTACCGATTTTCATATTCGATAGTTGGAAGATATGTTAACATCACGTAACTGATTTTGTATTATTTTTCAGGAAACGCAGAAAAAGTTATATAAATAGCTAACAAAAAAACACTAATATCGTCAAAATAAAAAACCGAAATTAATCGTTATTTTACACTAATTCATTTTTAGTTGTTTTATTTCGTGGTTAGTGACGCTTTCAGTCTAACTAAGGGACTGAGAAACACTTACACGCAAAAAAGGAGTAATTATAATTTTTGTTAATAAGCATTTCATACTTAATTTTTTGGTTTTTTAATACATACAGTTTTTTTGAGATTATCATATAGATCTGAATTTTTCAGAGTAATAGATATTAGTATTAAGCGGCCTTCACACTATTAGATTTAGTATTAATACTTGTCAAAAACTCAAATCTTACATAAGTAAAAATCGAACAGTGTGAAAACAAATTGTTATTATTTGTCAAATAATACGTAAAGAAATTTGACCGTATTATGGTATTTCTCATTTTTAGGAAATTTTCTAAGCAATCACAATTTTCTTTGTGAATCCAAACTGATTATTAGGCTAAGTTTCGTAACGTTATATTCAGAAAGAATTGGGCATGATTAATATTCCAAGGAACAAGGGAAATATTAACATCAACTTAATTTTTCAACTTATCATTTTATCAGGGTTGTTTTTTGCATAAACAAACATATGAATAACAAAAACAGAAAAAAAGAACGAAAAAATTTGCTTTATTGCAAATTATTTATGTTACGTTTGATTTGGAATGTGATAGTGTAAAAACGAAATGTAATAAAAAGATTTTCTTTACGATTTTTTGGTAGTCAGACTGATTTTGATTTTATTCTCATCTTACAAAATCTAATAAAAATCTCAAAGCTTGTATTAAAATGTGAAAGGGCCTTAAGTGGATGTGTCAGAAGCTAAAAGGCGTAAGTCCACTTTTCGAAAATTTCTCAATTTTGCTATATTTCTATCTAATGAGCTATATTGAAGCCATGAACGACGATATGCTATATAACCAGGTCGGACTTTAAATGGCTGCGCTATATATAAAAAATAAAAAGTGTGCTATTTTGGGGCGTGGTAAAAATATTGCTTCGGTGTTGGAAACTTCATTGACATATATTTCATTCTAGGGTGTGACCAGCACAACTTTTATTTTTTGTATGGAGGTCGATTCACTTTATTGTACCCCTTTGCTCCTCAAACTCTCAACTATAATGCAATTTTTTCACCTGAAAAGATGTAAAATCAGTTACGTGTTGTCAACGTATGACCTACGATATCTTAATGAACTTGACGCTCATATTAAACTGATGTTATGCTGCGTGCCTGCCCATGAAGGCCATTCTGGATAAAGTGGGCTGACTGTCTATCCATCAGAGGAGCCCAAAGTAGATTGATAGGGGCGGAATCTTTCTTTGGCATCTCACGTTGATACGTCACAGAGAAGAATAGTTCCTATGATCATGTGGTGTTTGCTCACAATCTACAGTTAATAAACAACAATGACCTGAGTCCGGCTAGGACACAGCGCCTAAGACGGCAACAATTTATTATTGGTAACTTTGAGACCCTTTGAGAAGAGACACTTGAACCTCAGCGATTGAGTCGCGTTGCTTATGCCCTATACAAAATAATAAGAATAATAATTCCAGAAAAAGCGGTATAATTCTACAAGTAAAACATATTGAATATAATTACATATTGAATATAATTTCATAATTAGAACTTTTGTACCAAAATATTAGTTTTCGTGCAAAATTAAACGAAAAAATACAATAAACAAAACAGTTTTTCGGTTTTCCAGAATCGCAAAATTGTATTGTTTTTTAAAGCATTTAATTTATTGGATTTCTCAGAAATTTTATTATTACGTTTAGTAAAATATATATTTTTCCCTAGAGAGAAAGTGAATTCGAAATAACATTTCTCAAAGTATTAAAAGTTGTTAATTTTACTATACGGTGGAATAAAGTACTGACTAATTGTTTAAAATAAGAAGTGAAAAATGCATATAAAAAGCTCTGTGCATAGGTTCATATATCGTTCCTTTATTGCAACGTAGTCATATCTCAAAAAAAAAACAAAGTTGGCAAATCGCGTTTAAAGTTTTAAAATTGTTAGCAAGTACATGGGCGGTGTTAGATTTTTAGTGGTTATATCTTCGGCTTAGATTAAGATATGTTTCTGAAAATTTGTTAACATATAAAGAATTTCTTAATGAAGACTTTTTCTTAAGTAACTTAAAAATTTTGGTTTTGTTGAGATATGACTACGTTGCAATAAAGGAGCGATATGGATAAATCAAAATAAAACTTTTATGTATTTACGTGTAATAAAATACGCAGAGGATTAAAAAAAATAATTACTAAAAATAGAAAATAGCTATGAACTTTATACTAATAATAAAGAAGTACTTAAATTTTTCAAAAACATTATTTTAGGGAAAATCATTTATAGAGTTTAGGTTAAATTTGAACAATCGTTTTTGAAGAGGAGAATATAGGTACAAGATTATTCATAAAATTTTGTATACATTATTAAATTAAAAAAAAAAATATGGGATACGGTTGACCTTGCATGCCATCCATAGAACTTCACACTAACTTCAAGCTCAAATCGCTGGAAAAATCCATACATTTTTGAAGTAATTAGAAAAAAATAATATTTTTTCAAACATTTCGACCACGGTATTTTTCGAGCCACTTAGATGAGATTTGCGGCGATTTAGAAGATATTTGCGGCAATTGGCGCAGTCCGAAAAATTAATGTATCCTAAAAATCGATTTGAAAACAACTTGTAGAGCAGAAAAAAGATTTTTTTCGAAATTTTTCGACAACGTTATCTCACGAACAATTCATTCGATTTCAGTCAAATTAGAAGCAGTCGATGTTTTATGATTTTAAGAGCTGATTAGACGTTAGATTCGATCGGCTTAGTAGCTTGGAATTTATTTGAAAAAAATCCTTATTTCAGATATTTTATTTTCGAAAAATTTTAAAATCTACTGAACCGATCGGTTCATTATATCACGAAAGCTAAGCGAGGTCAATGTCTTGAATGCCATAAATTTGGTTCCGATCGGTTAAGCCGTTTTTAAGTTATGAGAGGTTAACATACATACACACACATACGCACATATATGTACATACAGACATTATCGTAAAAATAGTCAGGATAGATTTCCATGACCTCAAAACGAGGAATTTTAAAAATCGGGGTGAAATAAGTTGCTGTTATTTTTTGGCGTTTTGAGTAATAAATTAATACCTAATTTTTTAAATTGTGCATCTGCATTTTGCAGTAAGTTCGTTGCTTGGAGTCCAATTTTTCAAGTCAGTTGGAAACAAATTTAAGCGGATAGCATGGACTGACAAGAATCTACTTTTAGTCTATTTGATAATGTTTTTCTTAGAAATGTTAATTTGATAAATACCGGATATAGATACCAAAATACATGCAGTCTTTTGTCGCTGTATTCATTTTTGATCAAAATTAACTACACAGCTTTGTGAATTATACCCTTTTTACCCTTCTTTTAATATGTTATTTGCAAAACAAAACAACACATTTTCAAAATTTTTATTGAAATTTTCATTTTTTCTCTTGGCGCTTTTTAGCCCTACCATCCTCTCTTTTATTCTTTTTACTAGTTTTTCTTCATTTGTAAAATTGCAACACTTTTCGAACATATTATAATATTTTGGTTTAATAATGTAATCAATTAAACAAATGAATGTTAACCATTTTTGTTAAAGATAAATAACATTCAATTAAAAAATTTTAAAACTCCAGAAGAAAATAGATGATAACTTTAAAACGGCTGAAGCGATAGTTCTTTAAATATAGGATAGAAGATTTTAGATCAATTCAACTTTCAAACAAAAGAAACTAATCCAAAAACGGTCCAGCCGTTTAGGATCTACGAGGGAACAGACATACACACAGAAACACAGATACACACTACAAACTTATAACACCCTTTTTTTGGCCGGAGGTTAAAGAACTTTATAAATTAAATATATGTATTTATTCCAAGTTGGAAACAATTAAACATAAAATATAGTTCCTCTATGGCTGATAGGAAACTATGCTTGGCTACCAGTCCATAGGTATCCGGTTCGATTCCACAGACAAGCTGATCGGCTCGCTTCTGTTTTTTTTAAATCAAACATTCTATTTTCAAAAATTATTAAAAATTGTATATATTAGTGGAGTTCACACAACATTCGGTAACTGTTTACTCGTTAAATTGGTAAAACTTTCCACATATTTTGTTGCTGTAAAGTTTATTTTAAAATCTTTTGACAGCAAAATGTATGTGTAATTTTACCAATTTAACTAGTAAAGAGTTACCGAATGTTGTGTGAACTCCATCATTGTGTAATTTCAGGTCGATAACAATCTGTGTTGTCTATACAGAAAAAATAAATTTTTCTATTCAAACACAAAATTATCTAAATCAAATGTTAATTTGCTCAATTTAGGTCCTACAAAGAAATTTGTAAATTCAAATGCAGAAATTTGTAATAATTTGTTTAAAAACAAATTTTGATTTCCTTCAGCTGAAATAAAAAGTTGCGCAACAAAAATGCCCTGTGTGAACCCCGTCTAAGTATGTACTTATGTATGTATGTAGTTGTATCTGCTTAGCAAGAGAATAAAAGCAGCAAGTTTCAGACATAAAATAAAATCTTATAACTTTTACATGCATTTAATATATAATAATTTTAACTATTTGGTTTTAAATTGGGTTAGCAATACTTGTATCAAATAACACCAAAACCAACAAAAGAAAACAAAGATTTAATTAAAAAATTATTTGAAAACTTGTTTTTTTACTGGACAAACAGTTAATTGCAAGATATTGGACAATAATTTTTTCTGTGTACTATTATTGACTTAACTTTCAACAAAAGTATTTTCGAGTGTATTTACAGAAAACTATACTAAGATGGTTTGAAGGTAATTTTGCAATGTATCTTTTGGTGTTTCGTTGATCGAAATATGTCACAGTATTGTCGAGTTAGAATAAAATATATTGATGGACTAGTAGAAATATTACACATGTCCAAAAAATATTTTGAGGTACGATGGGGGAATTTGTTTTCGATTTCCACTTGCCAAGCGTCTAAGTTTTATGTTCGCATTAAAACTTCAAGGCGACGCTATCACAGACTAACAATAATGCATTTTGGGAGGCTTAAAATTAGCTATGTCTGGGTTTTTACCATAAATATTCCTACGTTGGACGTACGCTTGAATCAATTGTCACCAAATCAACTCACAAGCTAAATAAATAACACAAACCGATTGTAAACTTAAAGACTTTTGATTTTTAAAACAACATTTTTTTATTGCTCTAGCTCTATATGGGTGCGGAACCACACACTTTTCTAATCACAATGTTATATTGTTACGAGAAGTCAATGTGTGTGCCAAGTTTCATAAGAATCGGTTAAACATAAATAGCTGAACAAAATTATTTATTTTAAATGAGCGTGGGTGGCACTGTCCCATTTTTTCATCATAATTTTTTATTGTGACGGTATCTCAATGTGTGTTCAGTTTCACAAAAATCGGCTATATTTAAGAAACTTAAAGAGAGGACTTACTTTGTATGGGAGTGGAAATGCCCACATTTCTAATCATAATGTTATATTGTCACGGAAACCCAGTGTGTATGTAAAGTTTCATGAGAATCGGTACAGTGGAAGTAGTAGAAGAAGCTGTCACAAGATTTGCCATTAACAAACAAACTAAGATAGGAAGTTAAACAAAATATTAAAAAAAATGGTCAGAGCCCCACAAACACAGAAATGCATAAATAAGGCCAATTTTCTAACAAAAATTTCGGACGTTAATAATACTGAAATCAATATTAGAGCACCAAGTTCTTGCCATAATTTCCTAAAATTTTCTATAAATAGATCATATCGTTGGCTTAGCCAGCAAACTTGGTCCGTTTTGTACGTAAGTACTCATCTTTTTCCGTAAACATAAGGCTTACAAGATTTTCTATGCGCAGTTACTATAATAATGGACTTAGCAGGTGCTTAACTTTTTTTTTACTCAGCATATTTGCTTAACATTGCATAACAATAATAAAGAACAACATAACGGGGTTTTTGGAAATGATGCGTTTTGAATTATACTACCGTACAACATTAAAATCTCAGTTATCATAAAAAGTGGACTTCCCAAGCTTGCTGGCTAGTATATGTATTTAAAGGATCTTATATATATATATATATATATATATATATATATATATATATATATATATATATATATATATATATATATATATATATATATATATATATATATATATATATATATATTGTTACGTTTTTAGTCCTTTACATAAAAACGGTTTTATTATTTTCACAGGATTCGTTGAATTGCAATAAAATAAAACACGGATATTTGTTTTACAAATAAATTCTCAGTAACACTTTATTTATTACTTTAAAAACACGTACAACTAAACGCGATGTACACAATAACTATTCTTGGCGATGTTTACTCGTCTAAGTTTAAAAACACACTTATCCATGTCGTCTGGCAGCCTCCCCTTATATAGTCAATTATAAAACCTTCTGGTAACTTCGCTAACTTTCTGGAATATAGCCGTCTCTCTTTATCTTTAACTGTACTGTAATTCAGGTCTCTTTTCATCTTTAAGTGTACGGCATGATCATTTTGGTCTTGCTATGGTGCAATGTATGTGCGTGTGTAGATGCATGAGATTATTCTTCTGTTTGTTTATCTTCGCACACACATACTCTAATGCTTGCAACTTAACAAATTACGCTGTCATCAAGTCTACATCTCTTGCAGTTTAAGTTTAATGTCACTGTTTGTAATTGCGATTAAGCAGTCTCGAATAATCTTGAAAGTTCTAGCTACCGTTTCCTGAAGATTCCGGAAACTTCCATTTTCCGTTATTTTGAATTCTATTGGCAGTTGTCGAGTGATGCCAAGTTTAATTGTGGTACTTGGTTGCCAGGTTTTGATTTTATTACAGTGATTTAGGGGTATAAAGCAGATAATGATCGGGTTGTCAGTTTGTGTCGTTACATTTGAATCTGCATTTTCATTTCGTAACACTGCCGCCCACTTAAGCCTGTTCGTCCCGAATAGGCACACAACCACCTTTTCCATAGTGCGCCAGTCGTTCCAGGTGTACGATTTTCATTTTGGACCTTGGGCTGTTGTACTTCTGTATCCTATAGACGACATCGTTCAACCTTTTAATAACCTTATACGGTCCATCCCAATGAGTCTGCAATTTTGGAGACAATCCCTTCTTTCGTTGTGGGTTGTAAAGTAGAACCAATTGACCCTCATTGAATCCCTCAGAATTTGCAGCTCGGTCATATCTAGCCTTCATCTTGTCACTGGCCATTCTAATTCGGTTGCGTACAAATTCATGTAGCTCATTTAAATTTTCTTGCTCTTGGGAAAAGCTGGTGCCTTCTTCACTTGTTGGTGTAGGCTTAACGCCAAATTCCAAATCACCAGGCAATTTTAATTCCGTCCCGAAGACAATTTTAGCAGGTGTTCGTGATGTCGAGTCATGTACAGCTGACCTATATGCCAACAAAAATTTGGGAATGTGCTCGTCCCAGTCCCTTTGATGCGCGCTTACCACTTTTCGCAGGTACTCCTCTAGAGTGCGATTAAGTCTTTCTACCATGCCATCGGACTGTGGGTGCAGCGGCGTCGTTCTTGTTTTCTTTATCCCATATAATTCGCACATTTCCCGGAATATAGCAGACTCGAAGTTTCTACCTTGGTCAGAATGTAATTCTATTGGAACACCATAGCGACATACCCAGTTGTTGACAAATACATTCACAACTGTCCTTGCTTCTTGATTGGGTATGGCATATACTTCTGGCCATTTACTAAAATAGTCCATCACCACAAGAACATAGCGATTCCCGGCGTCGCTGACGGGAAAAGGACCTGCTATGTCCATTGCTATCCGCTCAAATGGTGCACCTGAGTTGTACTGTTGCAGCTGTCCTCGACTTTTTCTTGCTGGTCCTTTTGCTGCGATGCACTGTGGGCAGTTTGCTATCCAGTCGGCTACGGCTTGTTGACACCCAACCCAATAAAAACGCTGTTTTAGCTTCTCCAGCGTTTTTGTCACTCCCAGATGACCGCCACTAGGACCATTGTGGAACTCGTGCAAAACCTTATTCACCTTGGAGGATGGCACAACTATTAGGTTGGAAGCCATTTTACCATCTGCACTTTCCCATACGCGGTACAAGCACCCGTTTATCAGCTTCAGGCTATTCCACTGAGCCCAATAAGATTTCACAAGTGGGCTTTCAGCTGATATTACATTGCGAGCAGGTCTTCTATTTTCCTCTTTGGCTGCTATAATTGTCGCCAATATGGTGTCGTTTCTCTGTGCCGCTGACCAGTCCTCATCGGAATCGATGTGCGTTAGCCGAACATCAATAACGCATTCCTTCTTTTCGGCCTTAACACAATGTCTGCACTCCAAGCTGCAGGGCCGTCGTGATAAAGCATCTGCATTGTTATGCTTTACGCCCCTTCTATGCTCGATGCTGAAGTCGTAGCTTTGAAGACGTTCAATCCAGCGTGCTAGCTGCCCTTCAGGATTTTTAAACTGCAACAGCCATCTCAATGCAGAATGGTCGGTCCTCAGCGTAAAGTGTTGGCCATACAGGTACTTATGGTAGTGTTTTATGCACTCCAACACTGCCAAAAGCTCACGTCGTGTCACACAGTAGTTTCTCTCAGGCTTTGAGAGTATACGGCTATAATAGCCTATCACTTTTTCTGTGCCATTGACAACTTGCGACAACACACCTCCTATGCCATAGCCGCTCGCATCGGTATCAAGCAAAAATTTTTCTCCAGCTATGGGGTAGGCTAGTACTGGTGACGTACTCAGTAAATCCTTTAGTGTCTGGAACGCATTCTCCTGCTGTTCGCCCCAGTGATACGGCCTCGACTTCTTGGTCAGCTCATGCAGGCTTGCAGCGACGTTGGCAAAATTTGGTACAAAGCGTCTGTAGTAGGTACAAAGGCCCAGAAAGCTGCGCAGTTGATGAAGATTTTTCGGACGAGGCCAGTCCTTTACTGCTCGTATTTTATCTTCATCCGTTGAGATTCCGTCTGCCGTAACTCGATGGCCCAAATACTTTACTTCTCTCTGGAACAATGCACATTTCTTCACGCTAAGTTTTAAACCAGCTGATGATATGCGTTGAAGAACCTCTGCCAAATTTTTGAGGTGCTCATCAAAAGTCTTTCCCATCACGACGATGTCATCAAGGTACACCAAGCAAGTCTTCCAGTGAAGTCCCTTCAGCACTCGTTCCATTAGGCGTTCAAAAGTAGCTGGAGCATTGCAGAGCCCGAATGGCATAACTTTAAACTGCCATAATCCATCGCTCGCGCTAAAAGCAGTTTTCTCCTTATCTTTCTCTGCAATCTCCACCTGCCAATATCCGCTTTGTAGGTCTAACGTGGAGAACCATTTCGTTCCAGCCAGCGTGTCTAAGGTGTCGTCAATTCTTGGTAGTGGATAACTGTCCTTCTTAGTAACGTCATTGAGCTTTCTGTAGTCAACGCAGAATCTCGTACTGCCATCCTTCTTTTTGACTAAGACAACGGGCGAACTCCAAGGACTTGAAGATGGCTCGATTACACCACTCCGCTGCATTTCATGAACAAGTTCTTTTACCTCATTCCGTTTTGCTAGGGGTACACTTCTGGGTGGCTGTTTGATCGACCTCGCTTCGCCTGTATTTATTTCATGTTTCACTATTGCCGTTCTCCCTTGGCTTTGATCTTTCAAGGCGAAGACGCTGGTGTGCCTTTTTAGCAGCTGTTTAGCTTTATTTCTATCAGGAGCTGCTAATTCTGCTACCCATTTCCCCACGTGTTCTTCAAATTGTTCACGCTCTTTTGCGGACATATTGGCTGGTTCAGGCTTTCGCTCGCAGTTTATTATTGCCTCTGGTGGAGTACATTGGCCTATAGCAGAATTTCCGCTGACGACTTTTTTGTTGCCTGATAAATTAAGTACTCTTATAGGGATCTTTCCTCCTTTGCAAGTTTTTACGAGGGCTTTTGCTGTTAATAGCTCGCTCTTAATTTCTGTTGGTTCTACTACCCACAACCGATTGTCCTCACAATCTCCCTCCATGCGTGCCCATATTACTGATTCAGACTGCGGTGGTATCGTCTGGTTTTCAATAGCAACTAGTTTCCTTACGTGCGTTTGATTTTCATATCCAACATCAAGCGGTATTTCAACATTACGCCAAATCATCACTTGTTGCCCCATATGCAGGTTGATGCCATGGTTTATCATAAAATCGGCTCCAATAATAACCTCGTCAACAATATCGGCAACGATAAACACATGTTTCACGCTTATATTGGCTATAGTCACCTTCGCTTCAGTCTTACCGTAGACAGTGGCAGGCTCCCCAGTAGCTGTACGTAGTCTTATATTCCTTAAAGGTTCACACTTCCCCTTCACTATATCGGGCCTGATTATTGACTGCGACGCTCCTGTGTCTATGGTGAAGATGTGCTTTTCGCCGTTGATGTATCCACATGCAGTAAGGTTGCTATTTTTCTGCTGCATTACTGATATGGAGATTGTGGGGCCGTCGTTTGTGGGAGCTAGCTCTTGCCCCTTAGTGCTAGCTCGTTTTAGTTTAACGGGGACTCTTGTGTTGTTTGTTGGTTCACACGTTTACTATTCCTTGGTGGCGAAACAGATCTGGCTCTTTTTCTTGGCGCCTTGCAGTTGCGCTGGAAGTGGCCAATTTTGCCGCAGTTATAACACTTAGCTTTTACTTTGCCGTCCTTCTCCGCCAATGCTTGTCTCACTGCCTCCTTGATGCTAGAGACTAGATCACTCTCATTTTCGGCAATGACCTCCACGTTCCGCACCTTGCACACCTGTGGCTTCCAAATCACCCTAGCAGTCTCCTGAGCTAGTGCAAATGAAACCATTTCTGCGAATGTAGCCTTTTGTGTAGCACACACTGCAAGCTTGATGTCAGGATCACGGATGCCATTAACAAACGCCTCTGTTTTGACATGATCCAGGAATGGGTGGTTTTCACCTGGATACGTAAGCTGCACTAACCGCTCAATTTCCATTGCGAAATCTTGTAGAGACTCATTGGGCTTTTGTCCTCTACATCGCAATTCCATGCGGTATATATCTCGCTTATGTTCGCCACCATATTTCCGCTGCAGTGCCGCCATTATGTCATCAAAATTATTTCTGCAGCTCCCTGGTACGGTTTCAAGTACTTCTGCTGCGGCTCCTTTTAAGGCCAAAATCAGCTCTATGGCCTTTTCTTCACTGTTCCAACCATTTTTGCTGGCAACTGTTTCGAACTGGAACTTGAAGATGTTCAAAGGTGCGCTGCCATCGAAACAAGGCGTCTTTACTCTGCTGGAAGCCTCTGGAATAACTCTCACTGGCCCTCCTTGACACTGAAGATTAACAATTTTTGCTTCCAGTTCATGTAATTTCTCGTCCACATCTTTTACATGCACTTCGACGCCGCCAATTTCTAGGCTATGGAGTTTGTTCTCTAGTTCTGAGAGTTTCTCGTCAAATTTGCTGACTTGTACTTCAATGCCATCTACTCTTCTATTTATGGCCTCAGAAATTTCTTGAAGTTTCTCATTTGTGGCCTTAGATGTTTCTTGAAGTTTCTCATTTGTGGCCTTAGATGTTTCTTGAACTTCGGCCTTGACTTCAGCCAGCATTCTCTCATTGTTAGCTCTAGATGTTTCTTGAACTTCAGCCAGCATTCTCTCATTGTTCACTCTAGATGTTTCTTCAAATTTCTCATTTGTGGTTTTAGATGTTTCTTCAAATTTTTGCATCATAGCGGCGAACATTGTACTTAAGTCCATGCTGCTTGTCGTGGCACGAGTACGTACCTCTATTTCCTCTTTATCCTCAAATTCGTATGTCCCGATGTCGATGCCACGCTGCTTGAACTCATCTATCAGCCTCTTCTGAAGTTCCACTTTATTGCCTGTTGTTGGCAGTTCCAACTTACTCAGCTCTTTTTTTAACTGCTCAACTTTTAGCTCTTCAAACTTCATGGCTTCTATATTTTTTTTAATGTCCTTTTTATTATTTAATAATGTCCTTTTTTTATTTTATTAATTAATAATGTCCTTTTTATTTTATTTTGCAATCCCACTTCTGACACCAATTGTTACGTTTTTAGTCCTTTACATAAAAACGGTTTTATTATTTTCACAGGATTCGTTGAATTGCAATAAAATAAAACACGGATATTTGTTTTACAAATAAATTCTCAGTAACACTTTATTTATTACTTTAAAAACACGTACAACTAAACGCGATGTACACACTAACTATTCTTGGCGATGTTTACTCGTCTAAGTTTAAAAACACACTTATCCATGTCGTCTGGCAGCCTCCCCTTATATAGTCAATTATAAAACCTTCTGGTAACTTCGCTAACTTTCTGGAATACAGCCGTCTCTCTTTATCTTTAACTGTACTGTAATTCAGGTCTCTTTTCATCTTTAAGTGTACGGCATGATCATTTTGGTCTTGCTATGGTGCAATGTATGTGCGTGTGTAGATGCATGAGATTATTCTTCTGTTTGTTTATCTTCGCACACACATACTCTAATGCTTGCAACTTAACAAATTACGCTGTCATCAAGTCTACATCTCTTGCAGTTTAAGTTTAATGTCACTGTTTGTAATTGCGATTAAGCAGTCTCGAATAATCTTGAAAGTTCTAGCTACCGTTTCCTGAAGATTCCGGAAACTTCCATTTTCCGTTATTTTGAAATCTATTGGCAGTTGTCGAGTGATGCCAAGTTTAATTGTGGTACTTGGTTGCCAGGTTTTGATTTTATTACAGTGATTTAGGGGTATAAAGCAGATAATGATCGGGTTGTCAGTTTGTGTCGTTACATTTAAATCTGCATTTTCATTTCGTAACAATATATATATATATATATATATATATATAACGGGTGTTTTTTTTAGAGGTATACAACTTCGAATTGAAATAAAACACAAGAAAATCGTTTTAATGTCCATCAATTTGGCTTTATTGGAAGGATAATTTTATGCCATTAATGTTTAAATATGATTTCGGGCATGTGGCCGCCGCGGCTGGCTCGAATAAAGCCAATTCTACAGGTCCAATTTTCAACAACTTTTTCGAGCATATGGGGCCGTATGTTGGCAATAACGCCACGAATGTTGGCTTCCAAGTCCCCTAACGTTTCTGGTTTGTTGGCGTAGACGAGCGACTTCACATATCCCCAAAGAAAATAATCCAATGGTGTCAAATCACACGATCTTGGTGGCCAAATGGCCGCCAGTTAAAAAAGTGATGCCAACTTAAAGTTCTATACCTCAATAAAAAACACCCATTATATATATATATATATATATATATATATATATATATATATATATATATATATATATATATATATATATATATATATATATATATATATATATATATATATATATATATATATATATATATATATATATATATATATATATATATATATATATATATATATATATATTAAGGCTGTTCACGACATAGTGGGAAAAAAATTTTTTTATTGGATCTAAACGCATAGTAGCTTATTTTGTGCCACTTGGAGTGCAAATAAGACCTGCAAAAAATATATTCAATCGAACAACGTTTAGAGGTTGCTCAACGCTCCCAAAGATTTGCTATAGAATAGCTTTTGTATACCTATTTCTTTAGAAAATTTACTATTTTGTACCGGTGTCGATTTGTGAATTGGAAATTGATCATGATTGTAATATTTGTTGATTCTTTGAGAGTGGTTAACGATGCAGCAGAACGCTCTGTTGCTCTAATGTCTGCCTTCAACGAATCTATTACGAAGAATGAGACAGAAATGCAGAAATTAATTCAGGTGGTAGAGGATCACAGAGAAGAGAGTTCCCGATGCTCGAAAAGTTACACTTAAAGCGTATAATCCGCGATAACAAGATCATAATGCATTTTAGATTGTGTTAAGTGGTTTTTATGTAATGCTGATTAGCACATTTTGCTTAGATTATATGATTAAAGTTCAATAAAAAGAAGTCCTTTGAGCAACCCCTAAATATTTTTCGATTTGTTTGAGTTTTTGCACAAAGCAATGTTTATAAAAAAGGAACAAAATAAGCTACTATGCATAATCAAATACAAAAAAAATTTTTTTTGAACAGCCCTAATATATATATATATATATATATATATATATATATATATATATATATATATATATATATATATATATATATGTATATATATATATATATTGTATATATATATATGTTGTTCCAACATCAAATTCACATTGTTTCAACTCGAAATTACTTTGATTCAATATGATTTTTCGTATTATTTCAGTATCAACTTCATTTTGATTTAACTGTACTGGAATATTAAATCAACATAAAATATAGTTAATGCAAAAGGAAAAATTTTCTTTCAATATTATTGTAAATCATGTGTTGATTTAACACCGATGAAGCAAGATCACTACCGAAAAATGTTAAGTTAACCTGGTTTTCGACGATTTTACATGGAAATTTTTCTGTATATATATATATATATATATATATATGTATATATATATATATATATATATATATATATATATATATATATATATATATATATATATATATATATATATATATATATATATATATATATATATATATATATATATATATATATATATATATATATATATATATATATATATATATATATGTATATATATATATATATATATATATATATATATATATATATATATATATATATATATATATATATATATATATATATATATATATATATATATATCTATATATATATATATATATATATATATATATATATATATATATATATATATATATATATATATATATATATATATATATATATATTCGAAAATATCAATAATCAACGATTTTATAGCATTAAGAAAAAATGTAATATGCACAAGATCCATAACAACATTTTTCCCTTGTATTGCAAAAAGTCTTTAAAAAAGTTTTAAATTGTTAAAATCTCAATACACTATTGATAATTACATATAATTTTGTAAATTTTGATATGTAATTCGTCTACCTTTTTCTTTTATACTTGTAAAATTTATGGACTTATAAGAAAAAACTTATAAGAAAAAAATAATGGACTACGTGGCGTAACAAAGGGGTTACACCTTACTGGGTTTTCCATATGTATTAATTTCTTGTTATTGTTATAAAATCGTTGATTACACAGTGGAACAGAATTTTTGGTGCCCTACATTTGACCTTCGTTTTGTACGTGTTGTTGAACCCTCATCACTCTGTTATACTACTTTTTTCCAGCCAGCTCGTGTTTGCGAAATATCGCGGTTTTTTAATTTACATTATATACCCTATTTTTGGCAGTTTTCGTCCAAATTTTGAGTGCTACAACTTAAAATGAGAAATTTTTTTGACAAGATATTAGTCTACGCAAACATAGATTTCTTTTGAGTATAATAATTCCGGTGGTTGCTTCGGGATATATTTCTTATCTTTAAAGGATGTCAAAATTTATTTGTTTAATAAAATTGTGTATCACAACATTCCTAAAAAAATGTACACACTATGCACACGGTGTTACAGAGAACAAAGTTTTTAGTTAAAATAAGAAATTAGTTCAAAATATAGCGAATTATTTAGAGATTAGCTCGAAATTTGAGCTTATTTTCCACATCCTAAAGACACAAATGGGTAAATATCCTCTTTTTAAGTAATATTATTCTTCTTATTTTTTAATATTCATTGGTATTCTGAGTCCAAATACAGCAAAAAAATCCCTAATTTGCATGATATACCCCTTTTTTTTTAGTTAATACCTTTATTTTGAATGTTTTTTTAACAAGTTTTTAATCTGTACAAAAATATCTTTCATTTGAATATAATAACGCAGGTGCTTTTAGCATTCGACTTTAGTGGTATTTTAAGGCCATTTAGTGCTTAATTTTGTATTTGTTGTTCTTATTTTAGTAAAAATATTTTAAAATGTTAATCAAATGTAAGATTTATAAGGATAAAATTGAAAATAGTTAACATTCAATATCCTTGCAATTTCACCAAAATATCCTGGAATGTACATGAACAATATTATATTTAAAAGAAAGATAATTTTGTTTACATTAATAATCTAAAAAGTCTTAATGAATTTTAAAGTCCAGCTTGGAAAAATTTGGCGAAGAAGCAAAAAAGAGATTGAATGACCAAAAAAGTAAGAACCGCGATATTTTAAAAACTAGAGCTAGCCAAAAGAAATTTTAGGTAGTTTTAAAAATGGTATGCCCCATATATGTTTTGTTAATTATAGTTTTCAGCGCACTAAACCAAAATGTTAATTTTTTCCCCTGTGTTACTGATATTTTCGAATGCAATTATGCAGTTATATTCGAATTTATATACTAAATACAATGCAAAAAAACTTAGATTTGTTTCTTGAAATCCCAAAATTCTTAAGAAAGTTCCAAGAAATCCAAAAAAATGCAACTTTGAACAATTTTGCCCATAGCGTCCAATTTGTCTAAAGTAGAAAAAATGTGAAAGTACGCAATTTTGCTTAAATGTATATGTAAATGATATCGGAAATTATGAAGTAGCATTTGTTATATTTTATGTTGGTAGCCCTGTTTATTCTAAATAACAACGGAAACCGCAATTATGCAATTGCATGTTTTTTCGTGTGCGGAGTATGTAGGCACAAATAAGATATTTATACGTTTCAGAAGATTTTTGGCATCGATTTGTTAGTGCATATTTTTGCAACATGTTTCTGCATATTTCACAATGAGTCGGATATTTAGGCAAGTTTTCTATTCTCAGTGATATATTTGGCTATTTTCCTGCATAAATTGGCTTTTATAAATGTTAATATGCATATATACAAAAAACCAAAATAATATGGTTTGCCATCGAAATTTTTTAAACTTTTTCATATATAAAAAATTTTTATTTTTCAAGCTTAAATTTACACTAATTATATGTTTTCATCCATTTCTTAAGAAATTTTCACATGCCATTGATTTTATGCTCAGTTTATTCACAGCTTAAGAATTTTTCAATTATGTACTTTTGAGGATTTTTTGAGCCATTTCAATTTTGAACCGCTAAATAGATTGTTGGCTAATTTGCATTTCATTGCAAAATAGTTCCCTTTTTGAAATGGAAATAACGTTCGTGGACGTTAGGTATATAATTTGTGGTATCTGAAATGAATACTATATGAATTATAAATAAAATGATAATTGGACAATTCAAAGCGAGCTTGCATATTGATCTATTCCACATTTTGTATTTAAATTGTCCTTGATACTTTGAACAGGTTATATCTCAGAACGGTAATATATTTTTTACTAATCCGAAAAGTTCATTTCAAAATTCGCACGTATTAAATTGCGATGTCTTTTACACTTTTATTTTTTACAAAAACTTCTGTTTATTTATTTTATACATTTTATTTTAATTAATTTTATTTTAAACATCAAAATTTGTAAGAAATATAAAGAATATGAAATAAATAAACTGATTTGGCACTACTTTGAATACACAAATGTTTTAACATCATATTTTTTAAAAATTTTGAAGTATATTTTTAAGATTTTAGTGAATATTTATTACGCATAAAACACATTTTTTTCTGAATATATTTCCGGTTTCTTTATAACCAAATTTATTTGATTTTTTCGATAGTAATTGATGTAGAGTACAAAACCATTACTTTTGGAATTTTTGTCTGTCTGTTTCCCTGTTTTTTTTTTGTCTCTGGCTCCGTTTGTACCTTTGTCTATGTGTCCGTCTGAAGGCGCATCACGCAAGAACCACTAAATAGATTTATGTAAAATTCGCTGTAGAAGTGCTATACTACCTCGAAATATGAATAGTGTATTTTAGAAACACCATAAGTCACGTTAAGAAATCACATAGGTCAACAAACTTTTAGCATATTTTTCAAGACACTTAAAAGAAAATAAAGTATTATTTTTTCTGAAAACAAATTGTAGCATGACAGTAAGTTTTTTTTTCATTATCATCCATATAAAAATTATATATTACAAATATTAAAATAAAACCTCGCGAATCCATGAGGTTGAAATAGAAATGTACGAATGTATAATTCGAACATAGGTACATAGTGCAATAAAAAATTCTAAGATAGTGATACAGTAATTTTGATTTAGCTTCACAATCAACTTTTCGCGAGTTTTTGTGCAGATAAGTCAAAAATGCTGTTAGCTTAAATGTACTTATCTGCCTTAATGTGCACGTAAACACAATTATATAGTGTGTGCAGCTAAATTTGATTTTTTATATGAAAATAACTTAAAACTGACAAAAATACGTTAAATGATCACTTAAAAAAGCGTTTTGAAGAATAAGCACAGAAAACAAATATTTTATGCAGTTAAGTCAAAATGCAGCTAAAATTGATTTTTTTATGAAAATAGTTTAAAAATGCCAACAATTTTAGGCATTTATCTTAAAAGGGCAGGTAAAAACGAATTTGCATGGACTTTTAAGGAATAGTGACAGAAATTAATAGTTTTGTGCAGTTAAGTCAAAAGTGCGCTTAAACAAAACGAAGTTGAATCAAAACTACTGTATATAAAATGAAATACATTTCCAAAGCTTTTATTGCTGGCTCAAAAATTTTGATTTAAGAAACTTCTTCCTCGATTGGCTATTATTGGCTTTACTTAAGAAAGCTAATCCACCTAAGAACAATTTTGTTTTAGAGAACTGGTCTTTGTCTCTCCTGACAAATTATACATATGATGGTTTTTACGGTAATACAATATCTCATTTCTCCGTAATTTTACTGATATAAATACTACTTGACATCAGAAAGCAGCTTTTGTGTTTTTAAATGTTTATTTTTTAAAACTGTTTATTTTTTAAAAGAAAAGGTAAAGAACTTATTTATTATTATTTTTATAGTCAGTCACGCATTGTACATTAAGTACACGAAGCTGCACGTCTACATTTATAGAAAAATGTATCATCGTCTTGATGACGTCCTGTCATCAGAACTCTGACATCAATGCTATGACAAATGTCATCAGTACAACGAAAACTGACATCAATCTGATGACAAACGTAATTATAGAATTTTGTGCTAGTTTAAGTGTCATCAATGCTATGATTGGAATGACATCAATACGATTTCACTTATGATATATTATTAAATTGTAAAATATGTATAAGAGAAATAAGTAAACAATGTTATAATGTTTGTAGTTTATGTTTTAAAACAAATGTTATTGTTTTGTTTTTCATTTTTGTGTTAAAACGCATTTTTAAAAAGTTAAACAACATGACATTGCATTGATGTACACTTATCATCATTACTATGACAGATAAAATACGCAAGACCTCTTAAAAACTAAGGGCCTTATTTTGTAAAAACCAACGCTAAGCGTTGACTAATTTTGTGTGTGGTTTGTTTTTGCAAATTACATTTTTTCCATACAAAATTTATCAACGCTTGGCGTTGCGTTTTACAAAATAAGGCCTTAAGCCAGTACAGCATACATACACAAGAAAAACGTTGAAACAAGCGATAGTATGACACCTTTTCATCATATTGATGTCACATAGTCATCACATGTGTCATCAATATCAAATAGAAAGAGCGCAAAGAGAGTAAAGTGCGGAAAAACAACAGAAACATAGTATTGACACAAATGAAATAAAAGAAGTTGTGGCAGAAAACTATTCTGTTTATTTGTTCTAGATCAATTGTGTGTTTAAAGTTAATTAAACTTTAAACTTTAAAGTTAATTAAATAGTACCGCATGGTGTTCGTTTGAGTGAAATTTACAAGTATAAATATATACATACATATTTATAATAATTTGTTATAAGTTGATTTGATTACACTTTTTTTCTTTTTGTTTGTTTTTAAAGTTACTTTGTATTTTTATTTTTGTTGTTATTTGCTTTTGCATTCCTACTACTTGTGGAGAAAAAGATAAAAAGTGCAATTATATCAACTTAATGGATAGAAAGTGGATAGAAAAAATAATAAGTAATATAGGGTGTTTTTTATTGAGGTATAGAACTTTAAGTTGGCATCACTTTTTTTACTGGCGGCCATTTTGTCAGCTGTCAAGTGATTAATATTTAGTTTGGTTTGCCATGTCATCATGAACAGGTTGACAAAAAAACAACGCTTGCAAATCGTGCAAATTTATTTCGAAAATAATGGTTCAGTTCGCGAAGTTTACCGCAAGCTCCGTCCATATGGTCGACATAATCGTCCATCAGAGCAATTAATTCGGTTAACCATGGATCGTTTTCGCACTACGTTTACTCTATGTGATAATACGCATCCGCAGAGACGTCGAACAGTGCGCACCGAAGAAACAATTGCCGCTGTAGAGCAAAGTGTTGAAGAGGACCCGAATGAATCGATTCGCCACCGTGCACAGCAATTGGAGCTTTGTCCATCAAATTGAAAATTGGACCTGTAGAATTGGCTTTATTCGAGCCAGCCGCGGCGGCCACATGCCCGAAATCATATTTAAACATTAATGGCATAAAATTATCCTTCCAATAAAGCCAAATTGATGGACATTAAAATGATTTTCTTGTGTTTTATTTCAATTCGAAGTTCTATACCTCTAACAAAAACACCCTGTATAATAAAAGTGAAAATTTGTTATAAGAAATATTATATGAATAAAATAAATTGTTATTGTAATAAAAACATAATTATATTGTAGTTTTTATTTATTTCGCCATAATATCAATTATAGTTTATCAAAGATGATTAATGACAGGTGATGTAAAAGTTAACATCACAATGATGTAAAGTGTGATTGGGTCAAAAATGAAGACACTTGACATAGTATTGATGTCAAATTACATCAGCGTTATGACAGGGTTTCTATCAGCGACATCATATTGATGTCATTTTGACATAAAATTTATGTCAATTCGTCATTTTTCTAATGTCGGTGTGTCATTGCATTAATGATAGATTTGTCATCATTGGTATTGATGACCAGCTGATGTAAAGGGTCACATCACCATGATGTTAAGTGTCATGGGGTCAAAAATGAAGACACTTAACATAGCATTGATGTTAGATTACATCAGGGTTATGACGCTTTTTCTATCAGTGTACTTTTTAATAAGCAGGGAAACTGGATATATGCCCTCAAAAATGTGTTTGCCTTATTCTCATTAAATATGCACTAAAAAGTAAAAAAAATTTTAAAAAATATGCTCTTAAAACTCATTTCGTTTATAATTTATATAATACTAATATCTGTTCCCACGATATATTGGTGGCATGTAATAATATCCAAGAAAATAACGTCTATGGGCATTATTTCAAATTCAAAAAGGAAATAATGTCCATGAGTATGTCGAGAAGTAGCTTCGCAGAGTAAAAATGTTGTGCCTAGTCAAAAATCTATAGAACAAGAAAGCTCTTAAGCCCGATCAAAAGCCGGCTATGCAAACCCCTTTACTCTGCAATACCATTGAAGAAAAAATACATTAGAGTAAGTTTAAAGTCGCAAAATGAGAAAATTGTTAAAATTTTTCGATTACAAAACTGATTTTTTTTTTGGTTTTTTGTAAATATGCACATTAGTGATGTTACGAATATTCTTATTCGTATTCGAATCGCCGAATATTCACCTCTTTCATTATATTCGTATTCGCCAAATTCAACCGAACATTTCACGAATATTTTGTGAATACGTTCCAAAAAATAATACATAAAAAATACTGAAAATTAAACAAAATATATTAATTAAAAAAAAAAATTTCTATAACGCAAAGCAATAATCTTCTTTTAGTAAAGAAAAAAGAAACAAAATATATTTCACAACGACATGGTATTTAAAAAGTAAAGTCCTGTTAAATTAATTTATTAATCATGTTAAAGCCCAGAAGAGGAATGTTGAACTTCAAAAATAAAAGTTTTGAAGTCTTTTCTCCATCAATCCTATTGCGCGGTGTGTAAATAAGCTCCCCACCACTAAATATTCGCTCGCTCGGAACACTCGCCGCTGGTGTCACTAAATATTGCCTGGGTATAGTTAAAATAAGCTCTTATTTTCCCTTATTTACTTTCTATCACAAATTTAAAAATTGACATTCAGGTGCTAAGTTAATAATTTGAAATTCCGTCATCGGAACATCATAATAATATTAAATACTTATAGTATTGTGACAGTTTTTCTCAATTTATTGTTATTGGCGCAGAGGGTAGATTTTTTTTCAATCAAATTTAAAATATTAAGTGGTACTAAATATTTAGATTGAATATTCGTATTAGTATTCGAATTCGGCGAATATTGTTTCAGATACTCGTACTCGTATTCGTATTCGCGAATACTAAAAATTTATATTCGTAACATCGCTAATGCACATTACCATTAGAGAAGTAAAAATATGCAGGAAACTCAACAAAATGGGCCATAAAAATTAGAAAAATTCCCAGAATATGCGACTAAGTGTGAATTATGACAAAATATGGTGTAAATGGTTAAATATGCACTAACAAATTGGTGCCAAATTCTTAAAAAGTTCTGAAACGTATAAAAATCTTTTTTTTTTTGTCTACACACATCGCACAGGAAAAAACATGCATATTTGCGGTTTCCCTGATAAGTTAGTTAAAAACCGTTGATTTTTTAGTGAATGCAAGTATGTTCCTGTAAATATCTTTCAGAACAAATTCTTTATGTGGGAGAATTTTTCATATCTATTTGTGGTCAATATCAGAAACCATAATATTCAGATTACGTAATAGTACGTAAGTACTCTGAGCTAAAACAAACTGTTTTATTCTCCATCTACGTTCAGAAATTATCATATTTTCTTTTAAAGCCCACATTGAATTAATTTAAATGCACTATTTTTAATTTATAGATCAATTTGATTTGCACAATAATGACTTAACTCCGCTTAATTGCTCAATTCTTGTTTGTTTTTGAAAAACGAACAAACCAACAAACTAAAGATCGAACAACAGCAAAAATCTTCCATTGAATGAATACTCGTTCAGGTAAAAGGAAGCCACACAATATATAACTCGTCTCAGGCAAAAGTTAAAAGAAATATTGCAAACAAACTGGTTTTTTGTCTTCAGGAGAAAAAACACAGAAACAAGATACAGATACCCGCACAAATAAAATATAAAAAACGTGATATGAGGTATGTATATAGTTGAAGTGAAAAAGTATCTGTATCTTAAAATCTACTCAAACAACGAATTCTTTGAATAACGTACGCATGTAAGTATGTACCTCCATATTTAGAATGATTTAATTTTTTTACTGAACTTTAGAGCGTTTAAGTGCAGCAGAGAACTGTTGATGACGTTGTTGATGCAGCATTTTAACTTTTTACGGCTTTAAAACTTGCGTATCAGTAGAAATGTCTAAATTTAAACATGATGACAGGCTTAATTGCAAATATAATGAATTCAAAATAATTCATGAATTCAAATTTTACAAATATATTTATATTACAAAATAGTTTACTCTAACTTTAAATGTGGGAAAATAAATTTTTAATATTTAAATTAGAGTAAACAAATAAATATTTAATGGAAAAGTACAACTACATATTTGAATGAGTTTAAAAAACATTAATTACTTCTTAAGTATGACACTCAGCTACAGTGTACGCGCGATATAATGGACTACTTAATGCACAGACTTGCTCACGTTATCGAGAAATTCATTATAAAGAGTTAAAGAAAAATTTTAAAATTTCATTAATTTAATGTCATAGTCTGTCTCAACCGGCATGATTTCCTCAAATCATGATGAGTTGAGCAAATCATGTTGATTTATACATGATTTACCATACATTTTGCATGCGGCCAAATCACCTCAAAGCAAATGATTTGTTTTAAATTAGGAATGTAACGATACGCCTTTTGGCCGATACGATACGGATACCGATACCCAAAAAAAAATATCGCCGATACGATTCCGATACCGTTACGCATGTTGAAATAGAATTCAAGTTAAAATTAACAAAACTCAAGCAGAGTATTTTTTTTTATTATACAAAATTACAGTGTAGGAGATTATTAATATTTAAAATTGATATTCACCCATTAAAAAAAATTGGAAGAAATTTTTAAGGAACTACATTTTCATTTCTTCCAAAGAATCTATATTAAAAATATATACAATATATAAAAAAATTATCATTTCCTTTATAATTTAAAAAAATACCATGCTTTTTAAAAAATCGATTTTTTAAAGGCCATTTATGAACTAATATTCTTCTAAAAGTTTATATATATTCACTTAAATTTACATGAAAACACTGTTTTGCCTTTAAATTCGGATTAAAAGAAAGAAGTTGCGAAAAGAGGTAATTTTTCATTATTTTTCATAGAAGAAAATATCATTATAGAACACCAAAAAACATAATTTTCTTAACATAATTCGGTGATTGGTAATTGATAAAGAGAACTTTTTATATAAAACGATAAAAATTTGCAATACTTCCTGATCGTAAATTCTACATTTTCATTACTTCTTTGGAGTATATTTTTTTGCTGGGAATAAGATTTAAAAAACAATGAATTGAATTTTAATTCATGGTAAAATTAAAAAAAAATAAATTATTTGTTTACAAAATAACAGCGTAACATATTTGCTCAACTCACAACCTGTTGTATGTGTGTAGATCATGCAAATATTGTTGGTAATTTCAACATAAACATGTTTCTAAGCAAATGTTTATTTGAAAATTACAATCAAAATTTTTTTATCGTTTTCTAAATAGATTCTTATAGCTGACAATATACTTTGGTTTACTCACTCCGATGCATTAGATTGCGGCGAATAAACTGCGGTTGGCATATGATTTATTCTGTAATTCTCAACCATCTTTTTAAATTCTTTTGACAAGAATTTTTTACCATTGTCCGAGTGTATCGTTTCCGGTACACCAAAGTTATGGAATACTTGATCTGCTAGAAAGTTTATTACATTTCGTGAAGTAGCTTCTCTCATAGCCTTAATAAATACAAATTTGGTGAGATGATCTAGTACCACGAATATGTAAGCGTTTCATGTTTTTGAGCGAGGATATTTGCAGAGAAAATCAATATATATTTTCTGAAAGGGACGGTCAGTAACCACTTCATTTCCTATTCCAGGTAATAGCCGAATATTTACTGATTTGCATTCTTTACACTTTATGCAATTATTTACAAAGTTTTTCACCAGCACTGTCATGTTTGGCCAATAAAACTTAGTTCTTAATTCTTGAAGTGTTTTCCTTATTCCCCCATGAGATTTATCAGGTTGTTCATGGGCTAGTCTAATTAGCTCATGCGTTAATGAACTAGGAATACAGAGCTTCCATCTAAACTCTTCTATAAAATCGTCTTCAGACTCAACGGCTTGTTTTTTTAAAAACTAAATTGTTTTTTACTTTTTCGGTGTTCTGTAAGATTGTTTCTATCAAATCTTTGTACTCGTCTGACTCGAATTCAGTGGTTTCGAACCCCAGTATGCTATCTGGTCCAAAGCTTATTTCTTCGGTTGCTCTCGACAAAGTGTCGGCGGCAATGTTTTCACTCCCCTTTCGGTGTTCAATAGAGAAATCGTAACTCTCTAAGCTTATAGCCCATCTAGTTAGTCTTCCGCTCAAGTCTTTCAGCGACATCAGTCATTTCAGACTGGAGTGGCCTGTTATGACTGTACATTTCATAAGTTCTATATAAGGGCGAAATCTTTGAGTAGCTAATACTGCGGCTAAGCACTCTTTCTCCGTTACGCTGTAATGTTTCTGCGCCTGATTTAGCTTCATCGAAAAGAATGCTATGGGTCTTTCGTTTTGGTTTTCATTCTTTTGAAATAGCACGGCTCCAACGCCATAGCTAGACGCGTCACACTGTACGTAAAACTGTTTCTTGAAGTCGGGATGAGCTAGCACTGGTGCACAAATCAAAGCCTGTTTAAGCTTGTTGAATCTATTTACCGCCTCTTCCGTTATTTTAAACTTTGAGCTTTTCTTTATCAAGTCTGTAAGCGGGGCGGTCATCGATGAGAAGTTTTTGATAAAGCGGCGATACCAACCGGCGGTGCCTAGAAAGCTGCGAACTTCTCTCACCGTCTTCGGTATTGGTATCTGTTTTATGGCTTCAACTTTATTCGGGTCTGTTCTCATGATTCCTCCTCCTACTATAAAGCATAAGTATCTTAGTTCTTTAAAGCAGAGCTTTGACTTCTTTATCCCTATTGTTAAATTGGCCTTGGTAAGGCATTCCGCCACCCTTTTTAGTAATACTATATGACTTTCAAAATCTACCGAAATTACCAATAAATTGTCGAAGTAGACGAACACATTTGGCTTAAGCTCGTGGGGAATTACCTTGCCCATGAGTCTACACAAACTTTGTGCAGCATTACATAAGCCAAATGGCATAACCGCATATTGATATAATGGGCGTCCGGGAACGGTAAAAGCTGTGTAAACTCTGGACTTCTCCTCCAGCGGGATTTGCCAAAACGCACATTTCAAATCCACGCTGCTTATGTAGTAAGTCTCATCTAATCTACTTAATATTTACTCAATATTCTGTATTGGGTAAGCATCTTTAATAGTGCTTTCGTTTATTTTTCTTGCATCTAAGCAGAGCCTATTTTTGCCTGGTTTTACACCAGGGTGCACCTACTACTCCAAGGGCTTTTTTTTCATCTATTACTCTATTTTCCATATTAGTCCTACCTAACCTATGTTTTTCAAACGACCTAAGCATTTCCTTAGCATTTTCCAACTGCTTCCTCTCGTTATCTGTTAGCTCATGTTGCTCTCCTTCTTCGGTATCTAGTTGGAAATTTTCTGCAAGCTTCTCGACGTCTATTTGCTCGTTATGAAAAATATCGGGTGCCAAGTTAAACTTTCTCCAAAAGTCTACACCTAAATAAGATTCCTGAATTAAATCAGGACATAAATAAAAATCCACTGTCTCGTTCTGGTCCTTATATTCTACTAGTACTCTAATTTTCCCTAATACATTATACTCTTTTCCCCCCGCTGTCTTAATACTGACGAATACGAGGTCCACATCTGTACCTATTTGATCAACAATTTCCTGACAGTTTTTTCCTAATAAACTTATCGAAGCCCCAGAATCTAATAAGCCTTTAACTTTTACTATGCCTAATTTTATTTCAGCAAAAGCTCGGGAATCCTTCCCTGCGGGTTTATTTATTGCAAAGCACGTTCTTACTGACGATTTATTTTCTCGGTAAAATTTATATTTGTTTCTAAACTTACTTCTTGTATTCCGTATTTTTTTCAACTTAGTTTTCCCCATTTCCTCGTTAAAAATTCTACTTCTTACTAAATTATAATTCCTCAATCTTACGTTTTTAAATTATTATATTTTTGAAAATGATTCGCATTATCAGTTATACCTACATTATTTTTATCATTCCTTTTTAACATCTTCATACCATTTTCTAATCTTTTCTGCCTATCCGAATTATTTATTTCCACTTGTATTCCCACTCCTCTCACATCCCGTCGGGAGTTTGAGTGGAGCGTGATTCGTCCGCTTTCATTACACTCCCTTTTGAGTTTTCCATACACTTTGGACATTTTGGTGTTATTACTCCCACTAAGCCGCATCTGTAGCAGAATAAATTCCTTTGCATTGAGGGGCAATCGGTGAACAAATGACCAATTAAGCGGCAGTTCTAGCAGAGTGGTGATATTGGTTTTTTACCCAATCGACCATTATTTCTACCCATCCTAGCTTCATCTATTTGTTCGCATACGTTCATTTCCGATTGGGCCTCGTATACTTCTTCTACAGGACGTCTAGGATGTGAATAACGCGACGTGGGCATTGTCGAAACTTGCTCTCTTTTCAAGTAGTTACGCTCTTTACATTCATCCCGTAATTGTTCCACTGTATAAATGTTCATGGGGTACAATATTTGCGATAAGTTATAACGTAAGTTCCTTTTCACAATCCGAATTGCTTCTTGTTAAGGTAATAGGGCTCTTAACCTAGCTCTTAATTTCCTCATTGCAGCAAAATATGTGTCTATGGCTTCCCCTGGACGTTGACAACGCTCTTCAAAGTCACGCATAAATTCATACTCGCTGCGATTTGATATATACTGCAGCAGCAAGGCTTCCTTTGATTCGGACCAATTTCTAATTTGTGTTTCGCGTATTACAGACCAAAACCAATCTTTTGCTTCAGCTGAAAGGTGTAAGTAAGTAAGTAAGTGAAACTCCCCCATGATATCTACCCAATGGTGTTTTTGAAGATATTCTACTCTAAAAATGAAATCCTCTATATTCAAATTATCGATGTTTCCATCGAAGACTATATCCCATTTGTCGACTCTTACCGACGATACGTGCCTATTTGCATTTACTCGTCGGCTATTAGTAATGTCTTAGTTGGAAGTTATATCACTATTTGGTGGTATGTATGGAAATTCTAATCTTCTTGGTAGAACGTAATGAGATTATCTTCCTTCCTTTTCTACCTCAGTTAGTTCTTTCCTACTGTTTTTATCTATTTCTTCCCTACTATCACCTAACTCTTCAGATGCCTTAGCAATTTTCTGAATTTCCTTTAACATATCTGAAAAACCAATTCTTAAGCTACATATTTTCTATTTTATGTTCTATATTTCTTTCTAGCTCTGATCGGTATTCTTCGTTTGCCTCGTGTACTATTTCCCTAATTATGCCGGCATGCTCTCTACCGGCTTTGTCCGCTGGCTGTTCTGAAGGCTTCCGGAATAATGGTGGAGGAATTGAAAACATTTATGGCGTAAAACTGTTCTTTGGGATCGCGCCTAAAGATTGCTGGTAACGGTACCTGGTGGTTGTACATTGGAACTCTGAGGGGGGTAATTATTTGAGGTGTTAATGGTATTGCTCATGTCTATAAAATCTCTTTCATTTTCTATCCTAGCCGACTCCTTATTCTGATTTTGTTTCGGAGAACGAGTTATAAGCATCTTGTCGGGATTCCTACTGGATTTTCAAAAACTATTTCTTTTTCGAATGTTACAAAATTAAATTTAACAAATAAATATGGTCGTACACAACACCAATAACTATTCACTCGCAATTGGAAACAATTTATACACAATTTATTTGATAAGGATTTCAGTGTCCCTCTTGTTCTGTAATCTTGGACAAGAAGCTGATTGTTAGCATTTAGCTTCATCTTTTCAGTTTGTTGTTGGTGAAATACACGACGTAAATTCCTATGGATATCATTCTCTTTTAATATACTATGCTAGAAAAAAAATTTTTTTTAAACATCTAAAATCACATTAATTCTAGCATTCAAGCCTAAAACAATTATGCAACTGTTTTCTTTCAAACAGGCCATAATCATTAACAGGCCATAATTGAGAATATTACCCTGGTGCAAGCAACTATCCTAGTTGGCAACTCTTTTAATATCTCTTATCAGAATCAGAATAATTAAAATTTTCTGAGATGCACGGCTACTGAGTTTTGCACTTATAAAATAAATGTAGCTATTGTTTATGGATCTTTTTGCTTTCGATTGGGCGTCATTTATTGTTACAAACCTTACCGTAGTGGCAGATGCCTTACCGTATGTGATGCTCCCGACTTACTCATTTTGGCCTCTTTCTCATTTAGGGGTGATTCACTAACCCCCACCACATAGATAATTCGCACAATAAAAAAAAACGGTAAACACTACTGATGAACATAGCATATGCTATAAAGAAATGACTGAATAAAAATAATAGAAAAAAACCCGTAGTATTGCTAATGTGAACTATAATTAAAACTTGGACAGATGTGACGCCCAGTACGTCTTTGCCCTGACCCAACCTTCGTCATTAAGTTTATTTCTAAATGACCCCTTTTCCTTTTTTACTTTCACCAGCAACTTACTTACGATTCCGGGTTAGTCCATGCCGAACATAGGGTATCTGAAATCCTTTAAAAATAAAATTTGGTAACCGCCAAACATTTTTCTTTTTTTTTCAGTACATAATTTATTCACAAATAATCCTAATTATACTTAAACTAATTTGGTTGATTTTAAATTTCAATTTCTTTTCTGACTCGTTTTGGTAACCCCTAATATAACAAAAAATAAACGTTTAAAAAAAATTTAAATAACCGTAAGTTTAACTTGAAATCATTTACCAAAAGAACGATGGAATGAATACAAACGATATGTTAATAAATATCTGGATCTGCACAAGGACGCAGTAAAATTAACACAAAAATATATTAAATGCTACTTATCGAACACTAAATTTTCTATGTCCTATCCTAAAGGATCGTACCGGCTATTATTTAAATGGCTTGGATGTAAATATGTTTATTATTTTTGCCTGTAACCTAAATGCGTTGTTTTTCCTTCCCTGAAAGAGCTTTCTAAGGGTGAAATTTGTAAAACAGAAAAGATGCTAACCGATAAAATTTAAATAAAATAAAAGCTAGCACGAACATTTTTACAAAAAATCAAATAAAAACATATAAAAAACTAATTACTAACTTATTCTAACATGCAAAGTATACTTATTAATGCAACCCTGTTTTTGCTTGCATTGTATCTTCACACAAACATCAATAATGAGAGATCCACCTAAAACATCGTCAACCGTGCTACACTATTTGATTATAAAATCAATCCTATGAAAAAAAAATTTTAAAAACAGAAAACGACACCATAAAAAAATCCGTATGAGCAGAACAGCAACCACAATACTACAAACTACTTCCAGCCAACCATACATGTGCACCATACAAAGTATAATAAAACTCTAAAAGGGGCGTGTCTGCACATGAAATATATTTTGAAAATATTTATGGTGGCCCACTATGGCCAATCTAGAAAGACAAATGGTAGAAAATAAATGTTTCCCGATCGTTCTGATTTTTGGTATTTTATACGTAATATATTAGGTGTAGGAAAACTGAAATCAAGAAAAAATGAAAATGTACCGTTAGATCTCAATGATCGCTAAAAGTTTACCTTTAAAACTCTTGGAAATACAATCCGAAAGCAAATTATTGTTGCTACGTTGCAGTGGTCATAAAATTGGAACTACTGGACGGATTTGAAAAAGGTCTTTAGAATTTGAAAGGCTGTTTGTTCTCTAATTTTACAGTGCCAATTAAAAAAATGTGTTGGAAAGGCACTCCTTCAGAATGTGCCTTTAAAAAGTCCCACAAATCGTAAGTTTATAACAATTTCACAAAAATTCGTTGGAATAGAAGTAGTAAATGCCACCTTGTTTAGGCCAAGTACCTACTGCATGCCAGTGTTCTTTTTATATATGAAAAAATTCCTTCCCGGGACACATTCCGGGAAAAAATTAAAAAAGTGTTGCCACTTACCAATTTTCAATTTTATGTTTTAATATGATCAGAATATCTTTGCTTTATAAAGACGACGTTCCCTATATATGTATACTTATGTATGCAATATTCGCGAAACTCCGAAGAAGAATTGCAATAATGTAAATTATGACATTTTAAATTTACTTCTGGATCCAACAGAAACTTAATTGAAAAAATTTCATGAACACCCTAATCCAATTTTTTTCTTCCAGATTTATAGCTCCTAAGCCATTTATAATGAAAGCCAAATTTCAAGCACGTATCTTTCCTTTTTCGCGTAAACAGTTATCGATGTAAAACACAAAACAACAATTTTTGGAATTTTCGTGCATCTGTCCATCTGTCTTATTGTCTGTCCGAACGCGCATAACGCAGAAACCACTGAACGGATTTGTATGAAATTTGGTATGGAGGTACTTAAGACTCCTCATTCAATCTAAGAATAATTTTTAGCGCGATAAATATCTCATTTCCAAGTTAAAATGGAAAAAAGCGAAATACACTTATAAATGTTATTTTTATTCGTTTAACGCTGGTAGCACTGTTTATTTTGTATAGTGGGAACCTTAAATAATGTGAAAAGAACTTTATGTTTTATATTATACGGACAGCTTATAGCCATAAAATGAACTTTAAGCATGCGAAGCGGCAGGGCGCTCTATTAAATAAATTCAGTAAAGTGCGTCTTTGGCTCGCACACGTACGAATACACATTTGCCATCCCTTTCCGTGTTTGTCCCTTTTTTCATTTTGGAAATTTCTTAGTTTTTTTTTAACGACTATTTTGGGGTTTTTTCGTTTTTGGGATTTTTTTTTTCGGTTTCTTGCGATCATTTTAGTTTGGGTAATTTTTTTCATTTTAGGAATTTTTTTCTTTCGGTGCTTTTTTCTTTTAAGCGCGTTTCCATTTCAACGATTTTTCGTTTTGGCATATTTTTTAATTTTGGATTTTTTTAGTTTTAGCGTTTTTGAAAACTTCTAGAGTTTTCCTCTTACGGTTTTCAAGATACAGTAAGTTGTCTAAATCAAGTAGTCAAAATTACATGAACTGATAGAATACCCTTAAATTTTTATTGTTTTAAGTGTCAGTGTTAATTGGGGTAGTCTGTATAATAATACAATAACTTTTCAAAATTTCAACTGTCTATTAGGGATGGGCAGCTGAAAAAATATATCGATATATATCGATATCGATATATTTCTAAATATCGATATATATCGAATGAAAAATATCGATGTACCGCAATATCGATATTTTTCAAAAAAAAATTTTTTTTTAATAAAACAAACAAGTACATTTCTTATAAATAATTAAGCTGGAAAGATCCTTACTGTTCCACCAATATTTCATGGAACATACATCAACATAATTACACTCATAGAGTGATAATTTTTCGAATAGACAAAAAATTATAAATAAAACAAAAGATTTTGTTAGTAATATTCTATTTGATGAAGACTGTGGCGAAATGTTTTTAAAAATTGCACGAAAAAACAAAACCAAAGCTAAAAAATATCGAATTTGATACTGTCGATATATTTGGAAAAAATATCGATATATCATCCCTACTGTCTATACTATACTATATAACTAACTGTATATTGCATTAGTATTTTAACATATTTCGTTGCTCGCTTTAGAACACCCTTTACTTTTAAACTATCATATAGTTGTAGCGGTAAAAGCTTTACATATTCTGTGAACATTTTAGGTCCGTAGCTTTTACGGTTCTCGAGAAAACAGCCAGTGACAGACAGGCAGATAGCGTAGCGAAAACGATAGGGTTCCTTTACACTTTTGGTGTACGGAGCACTAAAAATGGTAAAAGTGATATTTTACAAGACAAACTTTGGAGGAAACTTTCCATTTTCAATGAAATGCATGTAGACAATGCTTAACTATCAGCAGATAAACTTCATTTAAAATAGAATTATGTCAATATGTCAAATAATAAATTTCTTAAAGGTTTAATTTTGGTTTTATTTTTAATTTTGCCTAATAAATACTTTTATTGTTATCCAATGGATTTCTAATTCTATAAAGGTGTAGAAAAATAAAATAGATTCATATCGAATACAAATTATTTGCTGGGTTTTGTATGGGTTTCTAAGCCTACTGCGCTTATTTTATTCTTTTGTGATTTTCAAAAATTTTACCATTTTAGTAAGTTCTCAAATGGTTTTTGAAAGTCTGTGCATAAGATAAGAGGTTTGTAACTGTTGAAGGTTGTGGTTGAAGTCTATTGACGATTTGGTAAAGCGCCAATGAAATGCATGTAGACAATGCTTAACTATCAGCAGATAAACTTTATTTAAAATAGAATTATGACAATATATCAAATAATAAATTTCTTAAATAGTTATTTGTTTTAATTTTTAAAATTTTCTTCTATCAACTTTTTTTGTGCAATATTTATCTACTTATTATTTTGTATTAACAAACATTTGTAAGCGTGGTAGCTTCCAACATTTTATTCGCAAATAGTGCGTTAATCGTGAATAGTTTTCATGAGTTAGTAAGTCGCAATAAAACAGTTTATGAGAACAATTTACGGTTTTATTTGAAAATAAGCCAAGCGTATAAACGTAGTATATGTGACAAAACTCGATCACTTTTAATACGGCCGATTAAAGAAGTTTACAAATTGAGGTCATCTTTTGAGCAGGAGCAACGGAAAATTGTTTCTTATGTTCTATGGGGAGCTGAACTCCAATCTGTATTGTACGGTTTCTTCAAATTGGTTCTAGTTTACCTTTATATTCAAAACTCGATAGCAAAATTGTCTTTAAACCAAGCCAACATTGTTTTTTAATCAGCTCAGTAGTGTCATAGATATTGTGGGAAACAAATTATAATAATTTTGGTTTTTAAGAAATTCATAAAAATTAAATAGCAAATTCTATTACTTGTAGTGCACGCAAAGAAAAGATATGCTTGTGGCTGGTTGCATCAACACTGTCATGTTTCCCGATATAGGTTATGGTTGTGGCAAATAAGTTATTATTATTTTAAATAATTGTGAACCTTAATTAGTTTACGACAAAAAACTTATTTTTACATTTAATCATGACATTATTAGCATTCATATTGATTGCAACATGATTGAATTTATTGTCAAAAAAATTCTAGCTACAATCAAGGTATATTTTAAAATTCAATAAGAGTATGGTTCTATAACAATGAAATATGGTTCTCGTCCATACTATTTTAAAACAGTTTGTTTGCAATCAAGCTTTGGTTACAAAAGAGACATGGCTCTCTACTTCCAAAAAAGTTTTTGTTCTATTTTTTGGTTGAATGTTTTTTTATTAGTTTTTTGTTGTACTTGCGAGCTGATGGTTTGTTTTTGTGTGTCACTTGAAAAAGTAAAAAATAAGAAAAAATAAAAATTACAAAACGAATAAAAGCTAGCAAATAATATTCGGTCATGTTCTCAAAAACATATCTTTTTGAAATTTCAAAAACGAAAAACAGTGTTCTTTTAATCGGACAATTTAGTGCATTCGTAGCTTAGTTTGGATAAATTATCTGAAATATCTGAGACATAAAAATTCACCGAAAATTTGGAATAAGTGAGCATTTTGGTTGAGTTCTTTTCTGAAAGTTTCCGATTTTAAAACGAAATGATTTTCAGAACAAGTGTCAACAAATCTGTATGCATGTATCTATGTGAAAATAGATAATACTTTTAATTTCAGCTTCAAAACCTTTTATTTTACATTTAATTTCAAAAAAATATAAATTTGTAACTGCTGTAAATTTTTCATTAAACCTTAAACCCCTGAATTTGAAATACGAATTGTGCTGCGGTAATAATTTTTGTTCTAGGATATTTTTCTGCTAAAAACTACGAATTTGAGTTCCAATTGCTAAAAAAATGCTCCTGGAAAGCTCCAGGACCAAAATAAGGAAGACCGCCTGTAGACGGTCTTATTGGTTTAGGGGAATTTTTTTTTCAGAAATAAATAAAATATGATGCTTATAGTTGGAAGAATATCAGCTTTATTTTTAACTTTTGATATCAAAATATATATTATGTTCAAACTAAATATGATATGTAACTAAATGGTATTCCATGAAACAGTTTTTAGTCTTTGCAAAACATAGGTGGACGTCGCACTTAGTACAAAACATGTGTGTATCCGATTTTTGCACAGTTTACAAAATTTTTTGAACCCCATTGTTGAAAATGATTTATCTTGTCGAACCTTATAATAGCCACCAGATAAATAACCTTTTTCCCAATAAAAGATCCACCGGTTGGCTCTTCGGCAAATGAAGGACAACCTGCGAATCGTATCTCAACAGAAGCACTTAGTTCTTTTGCAATGCACCTGCAAAATTCTTGCATCAATATGCCTTCCCATTTCATTCTGATCAGAATTTGTGGGGTTTTCGACGTTAAGTCTGCGATTTAATGCAAATGCATTTGTTATGGACATATCGAGAATATGCTAAAATATCCTGGTTGCCATATCTTGTATTCTGATTTTAGGTCTATACAAGAGTCAAATAGGTCTACGCCGCCCATGTGCACATTGTATTCACAGATAATCTGTAGGCAATCAATATTATGGTATGATTTTTGCTTCCGATTGTAACGGGTAACTTTAGTTAGCTGACTGACTGTCAACACGCAGAGACTGCGATAAGCAGAAAAATTTTAGCTTTCTTCATAGAGTGAGGGACCCAGTTCAGGATGATGATGACTTTGAAGATTTTGATGACAGCATAGAAGATCCAGGTTATCATTGTGATAAACTCAAACCGGAAGATAATGCTATGATAACCGATTGTTTTGAATTATTAGATTCTTATGAGAGCACGTGGCATTTATAGCCTTATTACTGTTAGAGCAAATCGGATTCCCAGTTGTAAAGTACCAACTAACAAAAGCAATGAACTGAAGAACGCACCGAGAGATTATTCAACTGAGGTCGTTGGATTAGCTTATGGGATCGACATGACCACAGTTTTATGGAAAAACACAAAATATGTCAAACTCTGTTCAGCGTATTTTTTCACTAAGCCTTTCCAAAGAAGCACTTCACTCTGGTTGAACACAGTTTGATATTTTTTGTGCACTTCCATTAAGCCATAAGAGTCTAATAACTCCAAACAATTAGTTATCATAGAAGTGTCTTCCGGTTTGAATTCATCACAATGATAATCTGGATATTCTATGATATCATCAAAATCTTCAAAGTCTTCATCCTCACCTGAGTCCATCAAAGCAGCAATTTCTTGATCACTCAATGAAGAAAGTTTGAATTTTTTCTGTTTATCGCACTATCTATTTATTACTCCACCTGTTGACATAGTTTAGAGCTATTTTTCCTCTTTCAGTAGGCCAAAAGAGTATAGGTAATAATGAATACATTTTACTCCGATAAAAAAGTTACACTAAATTTTGTTCAACTAAGTCACTAAGACCGTCTACAGACGATGTTCGCAAAAATCTCAATTGGAACAAAATATTTTTTTTTTCAAAAATCAAACTAATTATCAAAATAAACCTTTTAAATACTTACCACAAAAATTACCAAGGCTGTTGAGCGGTTAGAAAGTAGTTTTGTTTTTATTTTAATTTTTGCAAAAATTACAACTAATTTTTTTGTATTTTTTCACTAAAAATTTTATTGTAACGGGTATTGCTACCACACTAATTATCGAAACGCGTTCAAACTGATACCATTTGCTATATAATTTGGTGTCGAATAAAAAAGCTTTTGGTTGTTCGAGTGTAAGAGTACTGATTTCGCATAAAATTCTTTTTGTTGATGACCGTTTGTAGACGGTCTTAGTTGTTCAAGGGTTAAAATATGATTAACAAAACAACATTTATATGGCTATTTTTATATACATATATAATATGATTAATTTAAATCATGGTATATTTACATTCAGTTAAACATTTGGTTGTATGAATCATATTAGTGTTATATAACCAACAATATTATATTTACAACAGATTTATTTTCATAATGATTTGACGCCAACCATATAATTCAATCATAGTATGTTGCTCTTAGGCTATGGTTGCCTCAACTATGTTTTTTCTTTGCGTGTGCTTATTTGCATTTTATTGTCATTTATTAAATCACTGAATATTTATTTATTTATTAATATATTTACCTATTTATTATTTTTTATTAACAAACATGTATGAAGGTGATACGTCCAACTTCTTATTTGCAAATACATAGTGCGTTAATCCGCAATTATTTTCGTGAGTTATAGTGCGTTTCAATATACGTGTTTTTGGCCAAAATACGAGGTTTGCGCAATATGCGTGTTTTCCTACATGTTTTCCCATACAATTGTCATGTGAGCAAAACACCTCAAACAGCGTGTTTTGCTCCAAATTATGTCGAAATTTGTCTATGCAACACTGCGTTGCCTCTATGATTACAAATGCAACTTTGGGTCATCCATTTACTGTGATTGACAAATGCGAAAAAAGTGATACTGTTCTGCGCCCACATAAGGAAAGTCATATGGCGCGCATTTTATTTTCGAAGAAGGATGTAAATAAAACAATAAAAATGTCAAACTTATTACTAAAATTCAAACTTAAAAACACTTACAGCATAATGGAAACGTTTCGACATATTTTGCTCAAAACGGCCTGTTTTGCTCATAATGGAAACGTACTATTAGTCCTGCATGTTCTGTAAATCGAGTCGATTTAAAAACACTCGAGTTAGAGAAATTAAACCCACTAATAGCAAATTTTTTTCAGACTTTTTTGCAGTTTCATATTTTTTAGAGCGTAAAATATCATATCTGAAATGAATTTACTATATACGATTTAAAATACATCAATGGGAGCATTACTTATTTTTTTGAAAACGAGAAATTTACTCGTATTCAGTTTACAGAACAGGCCCGAGTAAGTTAAATTACAAAAACATACTTGGCTGCACTACATTTTTATTTACAAATAAGATATGCTTATAAACGAGGTATATAAATATATGTATATGGTCCAAATAAAACGAGCCGTATTTCATTAAACTCGATGCCTTACTTTTGAATTCATTCACAATTAAGTGAGGATACACAACCGATAGAAATCGAGTTTTCAACTTTTGCTGTAAAACTTGGCGACATAATTATAATAAAAAAAACGCTGTTACTACAGCTTCTACTATTTTATAAAGTTTTTTCCAACTCCCGTAAAATTTTAAAAATTTTACCCAAATGGTTTTTCATATTATATATTGATTATCTAAACGCTTTGTATAATGAATTTTTTTTCTTTTGTGTATGGTTTGAATTGTTACTTAATATTTGTGTTTTATGCTTTCTATAAATAAAAAAGTTAAAAAAATTCATGCGACTTTTTTTTCTTGAATCGACTTTTTTTAGCGACTTATTTTTCAAAAACGGCTTTATGCCAACTTTGTAAATTTTCCAACGTTATCCCAAAACTGCGATATCAAATTTCTAACTTAGTCTGCTAACTATACGCTCTTGATGCCATTCATAGTTTTTAAATTGCCAGACGACTTTTTTAACAAACTTCAATCGTTAAATATCGTTGCACTGACCCATTCCGCCTAAAATGCTACTACGTTTAAACAATTTATATTTATGTGTTTTTAAAGGTTTTGAAATTTACTAAGAGTGTGCCGCTATCTGCTGTCCAGTAGTAGCAGCATGAAGGTAAAACCTGCTATTCTCAGAGCATAGCAACTTAAGTGGTAATACTTGGTATGGTAAATTGGCAATTAACTGTAACCATTGGCTAATATAATTAATGCCCAAAGCGAATTCGCATTGATTATGCCAAAACCTTTTTTTTGTTATATGTACATACATACATATATAATTTATTTTCTTTGTGACTATTTTTCTTTACTTTTGATATCTGTGGCAAAAAGGAAAAGTGCTTAAAAAGTCATATTTTATAGTTTGGTAGGAGAGCACTTTTATACCATGTTCATACGAACAGAAATATTCGAGCTTCGCTCTCTCATTCACGGTTCGCGCCCCAACCATGATTGAATCTACATGTTTCGCCATACAAAATTTTGAGAGCGAGCCTTCTTGGTTCATTTTGAATCTACCTGCCAACCTTGAAAACTTACTATCATCTCCAATTTTGATAACAAATTATCGCTAGTTTATCTGAACATTTAATCATGACATTATTAAGGTGGAGAAACATGCCACGCGCTACGCGGCAGCGCTTTTCTTACTTTTCGAACTTTTAACGCTTTAAGAATGGCAAGTTACACACCACGCTTTTGATGCTCTTTTGCTTATACAATTTCAAGCCTTTGCCGGCTATATTTTGTCTTGCCTTTAAGTTTTATTTTTCTTAATATATTTAATGCAGTTTTCATCCATTTTTTTAATAAAAAAATTAATTTCTAATAATTTATATCCATTAAACAAGCATTTTAGCATATCAATCTGGCAGCACTATCTGTCATTTTGTATACGACGCGTGACAGTTGAAGAATGTTCAACTTTTTGCGAGTTACGCGCGTCTCAAACTTCGCTTTGTATCTTGCCTTATGGAAACACACTATTTCAACTTTTTGACAGAAGTCTGCAACGCATTAGCGTATTTAACGCATGCTATGTACATTCACCTTTAGCATTCATATTGCTTGCAACATGGCTGAATTTCTTGGTAAAAAATTCTACATAGTTACAATCATGGTATATTTGAAAATTCAATAACAGTATGATTCTATAACAATAAAATATGGTTCTTGTCCATAATATTTTAAAACAGTTTGTTTGCAATCAATCTATGGTAACAAAAGAGACATGGCTTTCTACTTCCATTGTTCTATTCTTTGGTTAAATGTTTTTTTATTAGTTTTTTGTTTTAACTGAGAGCTATTGGTTTGTACTTGTGTGTCACTTGAAAAAATAAAAAATAAGAAAAAAATGAGTTTAAAATAACAAAAACGGATAAAATTTAACAAATAATATTCGGCCATGTTCTGAAAGCCATTTCAATTTAGTACATTCGTAGCTTATTTTAGATAAATTATCTGAAACATATGACACATAAAAATGAACTGAAAAGGTGTAATAAGTGACCTTTTTGGTTGAATTCTTTCCTGAAAGTTGCTCTTTTCAAATAAAATGGTTTCCAGAGCATGCCCGATTGCAAATAAAACATGTGAAAATAGAATTTAATTATTATTTCCGATTCAAAAGATTTTATTTTACATTTAATTTCAAATATATGTATATATATATATATATATATATATATATATATATATATATATATATATATATATATATATATATATATATATATATATATATATATATATATATATATATATATATATATATATATATATATATATATATATATATATATATATATATATATATATATATATATATATATATATATATATATATATATATATATATATATATATATATATATATATATATATATATATATATATACATATATATATATGTATATATTTTCTGCTGCTGTCAATTTTTAATCAAAATATGATTAAAAAAACTACCTTTATATAGTTCGTTAGAACCATGCTATTTTATATACAAATATAATGTGATTAGTTTAAATCATAGTATATTTACATTCAATTAAACATTAGGTTGTATCAATCATAGTAGTTTTATAAAAGACAACAATATTATATTAAGACCAGATTTATTTTCATAATAGTATGATTTGACTTCACCCATATAATTCAATCATAGTATGTTGCTCTCAGTTTATGGTTGCCTCAACTATGTTTTTTCTTTGCGTGCAAGAGCTAAATCTCACAAAAGCCCACACTTTTGATATTGCTTTTAAATGTAATATTTTAAAGATCACTTTCAGCTTTTTTATTGTTAGCAATAGCCGTAGATGATAATGTATATATATATATATATATATATATATATATATATATATATATATATATATATATATATATATATATATATATATATATATATATATATATATATATATATATATATATATATATATATATATATATATATATATATATATATATATATATATATATATATATATATATATATATATATATATATATATATATATATATATATATATATATATATATATATATATATATATATTAGGGCTGTTCAAAAAAAATTTTTTTTGTATTTGATTATGCATAGTAGCTTATTTTGTTCCTTTTTTATAAACATTGCTTTGTGCAAAAACTCAAACAAATCGAAAAATATTTAGGGGTTGCTCAAAGGACTTCTTTTTATTGAACTTTAATCATATAATCTAAGCAAAATGTGCTAATCAGCATTACATAAAAACCACTTAACACAATCTAAAATGCATTATGATCTTGTTATCGCGGACTATACGCTTTAAGTGTAACTTTTCGAGCATCGGGAACTCTCTTTCTGTGATCCTCTACCACCTGAATTAATTTCTGCATTTCTGTCTCATTCTTCGTAATAGATTCGTTGAAGGCAGACATTAGAGCAACAGAGCGTTCTGCTGCATCGTTAACCACTCTCAAAGAATCAACAAATATTACAATCATGATCAATTTCCAATTCACAAATCGACACCGGTACAAAATAGTAAATTTTCTAAAGAAATAGGTATACAAAAGCTATTCTATAGCAAATCTTTGGGAGCGTTGAGCAACCTCTAAACGTTGTTCGATTGAATATATTTTTTGCAGGTCTTATTTGCACTCCAAGTGGCACAAAATAAGCTACTATGCGTTTAGATCCAATAAAAAAATTTGTTTTCCACTATGTCGTGAACAGCCTTAATATATATATATATATATATATATATATATATATATATATATATATATATATATATATATATATATATATATATATATATATATATATATATATATATATATATATATATATATATATATATATATATATATATATATATATATATATATATATATATATATATATATATATATTTATATATTTTTTTTTTAATTAATTATAAAATAAAACCTTTTTAATCTGAAAAAAGTATTATCTATTTTCACATAGATATATGCATGCATACATACATATATGTGGACACATATATTTTCAATCGGGCATGCTCTGAAAACCATTTCGTTTTGAAATCGGAAACTTTCAAGATAGAGGTTAGCTAAAAATCTCACTTATTACAGCCTTTCAGTTAATTTTTATGTTTAAGATATTTTAGCCTAGCTAACCTACGAATACACTAAATTGTCCGATTAAAAGAGCAATGTTTTTTGCGATTTCAAAAAGAAATAGTTGTCAGAGCATTGCCGAATATTAATTGCAAGCATTTTTCCGTTTTTGTTATTTTTAATTTATTTTTTATTTTTTCAAAGCAAGAGACACACAAAAACAAAACGACAGCTCTCAAGTAAAACAAAAAACTAACAAAAAAGCATTCAACGAAGAGATAGAACAAAAACTTTTTTGGAAGCAGAGAGCCATGTCCCTTTGCAACCATAGCTTGATTGCAAGCAAACTGCTGTAAAGTAGTATGGTCAATAACCATATTTTATTGCTATAGAACCATAATGTTGTTGAATTTTTAAATATACCATGATTGTTGCTACAATTTTTTAACAATAAATTCAAACATGTTGCAGTTAATATTAGCATTCATGTCATGATTAAATATAATAATGTAATTATTTAAAACAATAATAACTTATTTGCCACAACCATAAGCTATATCGCGAAACATAACCATATCTTTTCTCTGCGTGAATATTTGATGAAAGTTGGCTAATAAAAATTGATCGCCAGCTAGAAGCCGGACGAGCTAAAAGTCGTATGCAAACCTACTGAATGCCGCCCACGTAAATGCCAATAGCTACATAAGCAGAAGACAATGGTGGAAGAAAATACATACGAAGTACAATAGGGTGGAGTGATTTTGTTTTTATTTAGCAATCGCTTTTTAATACCTGTAAAATGTTGTTCTTTTAACTCCCAAATACTAACAGAAAATTTCATTTGGCAGATGATATATACAGATGATATATACGTCATTAAGTTTGGCAAAATTCATGAATGTAGTTAAAAAATCACATATTGGGAACACCAAAAGAAATCCTAAACATTATCCTGTTAGTATTAGTATTAGATAGAAAGGTGATTTAACAACTCTCTTAAAACGATATTCGAACGTTATCAGTCAACTCGCGCGCATGCTATTTCTTTTGTGAGACCCTTTGAATTTTACGGCTGAGACTAAGAAAAAATACTCATATAAGTAGTATTTTTAATTTCCTCTTAACAGTTCAAGTAGTTATTGTAATACTTTAGCACATATATTTCTTTTTATTACAGTAAAATGTCTTAAGTCAAAACACAACAATCGACTTGTCTTATGTTTGGTTTACCAGAGAAGCTACCATTGTCTTAATTACCAAATTAAAATGAGATGAAAAAGTAAATATTCAATAAATATGAATTAAAGCCTGATAAACAGGGAAACGAGGAATATGACATAAAAAAATGTATTTTATGCGCATTATATATGCACCAAAAACATAACAATATGCTCTAAAAACTTGAAAAGTATGCTCTTTAAATGATATACATATGTTCTAATTTTGTTTATAATTATTATAATATTAATTTCTAATCTAATCTAATTTCATAATTTTTATAATTTTATTCTGTTCAGTTATGGGCATGTTAGTTTAACAATGTTAGCCTGTGATTTCCATCTGTTCGTATATAAAATGGCACAAGGCCCCACCCCAAATAATTTATGGACTTAAATTTTTACTAATACATCGCACGTTTTTCATAATTTTTTCTATATATAATTAGACAACATTGAAATCAAACAACAACAAAATTGCAAACAAAAATATATATAATCTTTTTCTTCTTGCAATCTTATTTCACTCTTTCAATCTTAGATTAAGAAAAGACGGAAAAAAGCAAGCGTCATAAGGGCGTTATCAATATGCACGCATATGAGTTATTAACAGGGCTCGGACTTTCATGCAACTAAAAATTGATTTTAAGCGGTTAACAAATGCACTTAAAAAATAAAAATATGCGCAAAAATATGCATTTACCTGCGAACAAAGTACCAAAACTAAAATAATCGGGTATGTTCTGTATTTCATATGGAATTAAAATGTGCGGAATCATCAAAGCATTGTTGTTATAAATATTAATTTGCAACAACAATGCTTTGATAATTAAGAACATTTTAATTCCACATGAAATACACAATTTTTTATTATTAGGAAAAGAAAACGTAAAACAAACATAATTTGGTCTATTATTTAATGCAAGCGAACTTTAATTGCGTTGCTAGTCGGCAGCTGAAAGTTAATGGTTGCCAAAAAGACACTAAGTAGCAACTGAAATTGACAGCTCTATTGCCAGTTGCCATCAGCAGTGTCATTTTCAGCATCCGGCAATCCAACTGAGGCTCAGCTGCAATCCATAATCGGCATATTAATATTTTTTCCAAAAATTGAAAAATATGAATTAAAAAACTTTTTATTACTCCAAAAATATGCACTTATTGCCAAAATATGCAAATATATGCACCTACCACCAGAATATGCAAAAATATTCAACTACAAATCATTGTCGAGATACTTAAAATTAGATGATTCGCATAGATATTTAGTCAATAGCTCTTTACTTATCACCACAAAAAAACCTGCATTTACATGAAAGTCCGAGCCCTGGTTGCTAACGAAGAAAATTCTGTTTCACACAGATTGTATGAAATATTTTGTTTCAAGCTGAATAATTGTGAATTTCGTAACTACGCAGAAAAATTCGCTTCTTAAAGAGATTACAAAGTACATACATATGTACTTACAGCTGAAAGAAATAACGTTCAGCTGTTGATTGACCTAGAGCTTTTTAAAGTTTTATAGCTCTCAGTCGACATCATTTACCATTTATTAAATATTAGAAGTTATTATTATGAAATGTTGCAAAGTAAGAGAGGACAAATGTGGGTTTTGATTAACGTCGGTACCTGCCATTACGGCTTAATCCGACGGTGTTCTCAAAACACCGAGTGAAGTTGAGTGTTCACCACCACCCCCGAGTTACCCCGAAGGCACACCATGTGTAGCTTGCAAGGCTCACACAGGTAGCAACTTCTCATGCATGGGAGACCCAACCATGCATAAACACCTTGTTAGAGTGTTTGAGCTATCTAAACTCTGCTACATCATTACTGATGCAGCACCTGTTGACTTAGCAACAGCACAAAGAGGCTTTCAATTGGTGGACCGAAATCCACCCAGTCACTAGCACTGGGCGAGCATCAGTCTTTTAACCAAACCTCTTCCAGCTTTTGGTGGCAACCACAACCACCACGTGGACTCCCGAAGGAGACCTCTCCAATAACCAGACACAGAATCATCCTTCCTGGGAGGGTGAGACAAAGTCCTTCCAGCGACATCATCCCAGATGATCTCGCCCATACGGCGAGTATCATCTCCTTACCCTCGGAAGGCAGGTCATCTGTGGGGCAACTGGTTCCCGTGGTACCAGTTTATGCTACTGGTAAAGCCTCAAAAGAAAACCCCTAGAGGTTAACTTTCTATTGACTTTGGTCTTAGGGTAGACCATAGGTGTCCGTTCACCTCCTTACTGACTCGCGTAGGAAAGCCTACTTCCTTATATAAATATGTGCAGGCCCGTTACTCGGCTGCATGAGATTGGGTAGTAACACATAAGTTTTATGGGTAATTGGCCTAAGGTTCTATCAGCAAAAACCAAATTACCCTATTCCCGGGAAGCACATCACCAAGGTGTGAGTAATCACCAAGATGCATGAACCGTACCCCCCGGGGGGAGTAAGAGAGGACAAATAGAAAAAATAAATTTAGCATTTTCCGGCTAAATAAATAATTAAAAAAGGCTAAAAAGGCCACGAACCTATAACGATCTGACAGCCGAGCAGTAAACACCTTGAATTATTAATAAATTAATGCATTGCCAACAATAGATTTCTTTAATTATTTTTACAATTCGATTAGCTTTTTTACTAATCACAAAACTTTACATGTATCTATGTATGTATGTGTACGATTTTGACACTTCATATTATGATAGATTTTTCTACATATATATTATGATAAGGCCTTTACAAGGCTATTACAATAACGCTAATATTGATGGCCACACGTGATATGATATGATATTTGACACTTGCTGCTAAAATATTTGATATTATAGCTAGAATAGGCGGCATGGCATGTAAGAAGCTAATGTTAGCTTTAGCCCTCCCCACAGATTGTTTTTTATAGGATTCTCTAGCTACGCAAATTACCATTTGGAATATTATTTCCTACCACCTTTTCATCCCAACTTGTTTCCCTGTTCATTTTATTAACAAATAAAGAATGTTCATGTACATATTGTGTAAATTTAGTTTGTGTTATGTTTCTTATGATCTCTACTTGCCATTAGATGGTGCTGGCAAGTGTTTGTTAATACGATAGTTTTTTTATTTTCAGTATTAGTCACAGATGGCGCTAAATACTTTATATTTAAATTTAATATGAGTTGAATTTGTAGTTTACCCACGACAAGCACCACTTTGGTCAAATTTTTTTTGTAGTGTCCATTTTTTGTTCTTATGCTAGCCACCTTATGATGAGCATAATTAGTAGCGTTGCCAGCTTACCCGTAAAAATTTGTTATTTCTACTTCAAAAAGGATTGCACTGGGGAAACTTTTGCAAAATCAATGGTATAATTGGAACTTCTAAGCTGCTGATTGGATTTCCCGAAACTTCGAACATCTTTAAAGGAGGAGTCACACTTTACAAGGAGTGCCGCTGTGGCCTTCTGACACGCACGAGAGGAGATACAGTGGTCCAAAGTTGACTGCCTGGAACAAAAAAAAACTTCTTAGGCTTATAGTTACCGATGTAGTCGGGGTCACCAATATAGTTACCGATGGTGAGCGAACTGTGGTAAAACACATGAATTATTACTTAAAGTAACTAATAATAATAATTTCTTTATTTAACTTAAATTATTCTTTGAATTAATTCACAAAGTTTCAAATGACTACATCTGTCGAGTCAAACACTATCTTCGCATCAAGGTTTTGTGTTTGTCTGGTTTTCTTCATTGAAGCGTTGCCAGTGACAAGGTCATGATCTGATTGGAACGAAGTAGGTTGTACAAGCGTTGGAGAAGATGACGTATTTGGAAAACTAGATACCATAGCTCGTTGACTATATGGTATAGCTTGTAGAGTAGATGTTTTCGATAACAGTAGCTGCGACAAAAGTTGCAAACTCTAATCTTGGCGTCAAGGTTTGTTTTCGTCTGTTGTTTTTCATCGAAGAGTTGCCAGCTGGTTGATTTTGATTGTTCACAAATACCGGAGTTGCCACATGCTTTTAACTTTTTTAAATACTATCCGATTTTAAAAATTTAAAGCGCGTTGAGTTAAACTTACAATTACAAAGAAATAATGAGTTCACATGTGTTTCCGTAACTCTCACAGTTTAAAGCTGTTTTACACTATCCCACAAGCCGTTCGACTTCTGTAGAAAATGCAACCCTGATCTAATGAGTTTATGGAAAGTTTTAAAAAAGCAATAACAACACATTATATCCGGGTTGCATTTTGTGCAGCAGTTGAACAGCTTGTATAATAGTATAAAAACAGCTTTAGAAAAACCCTTTCACTTATCGTATATCGCAATCCCTAATACAGAATATCTAGTTTCGCAGTCCTTTTCCTAGATTTCTCTGAACATATAAAATCTTCCATTATGCCTTTAGAGTCCTGATTCATTTTTTTAAATTCCTAACACTTTTAATTGTTTCGATTAATTCTGTTAAAAGATTTCTTGTGTACTTGACAGTATAGATTCGTTTGTACTACCACGGGGTAGTAAAACCCTATACTTACCTTGGCGAATTTGGTGACCAATTTCGATTTATGGACCTCCAAAGTTTTGGAAAATCAGCGGGCCCTCAAAAAAGGTGTCATCAACTTTTGGCCAACAGAAAATTCAAACTTGGTGATACCGCTTAGCTATATATATGGCAATAATGTAGCTAAGAGTTCGCTAAACGGATTTTATTGCCATTTTATGCCAAAAAATAATTTTTTCGTGCACTTTTTTTTAAATTAAGGAAAAACGTTTTTTTCACTTTTTCCAGAATAACTTACAGGCACTCGTAATTTCTTATTAACAATATTTGGCAAATTTATAGCTACGGTAAAGCTGAACAACTTTTGCGAAAATGTCAATAGAATCTGAATGTATCTGGGCACTCTAAACAGCCCAGAAAAACTAATTTCTACCTTAAAAGTTTTCGTTTTTTACGAATTAGGCTATATTTTTATTGCATTTTTTTGCTTTCTTTGTTATTGTTCCAATTCTTATGTTGCTGATTTTAGTATTTACTATTTTTTATTGTTTGTTGTTGTTTTGCAAAATAATGGTAATGAAAAATTTTGAGTCCCTAAAAGTTATACTGAAAAAAGTGAACAAAATAATTAAAAAAAAATTTTTTTTAAAAAAGTACATGAACATATTATTTTTCTGGGCACAAAATGTTAGTGAAACACAACAGAGAAGTATGCATTTGAATATATTATTTTCAAAATATATATATATATATATATATATATATATATATTTTTAGCATAAAAAAATAGTGAAAAACTTACATTTTTAAGGTAAAAAGTGGTCTGTGTGAGCTATTAGAGTGCCTAGATACGTGCAGATTGTATTGATATGTTCACAAAAGTTGTTCAGCTCTACCGTAACTATAAGTTTGCCAAATATTGTTAGTTAAAAATGACAAGTCCCTGTAAGTTATTCTGAAAAAAGTGAAATTTTTTTTTCCTTAATTTTGCCAACAAAAAGTTCACGAAAAAAATGTTTTGGCATGAAATGTTAAAAAAACTGTTAAACAGGCTCTTAGCTACATTATTGCCATATATAGTTAAGCGGTATTATAAAGTTTGAATTACCTATTGGCCAAATACTGATGACACCGTTTTTTGAGGCCCCACTGGTTTTCAGAAACTTTGGAGGTCCATAAAAAATAATTGGCCACCAAATTCGCCAAACTTATTGTAGGACAATCGAGCCTGTACTGTCCAGTTCTTGTGTTTTTCCAAAAGTCTTTATTTGTCGCATAGTGTAATTAGTAGAAAAGCAAGAACAAATTTTTAAGGTGTCTTAAGAAAAAAGGATCCTTTATAATTTTAAAAAATACTCGCCACACTCGCATAAAAAAAAATGTGAAAATGGGTAATTTTTTATCCTTTTTTCTTGAGGAAAAATCATTATAAAACACCGAAAAAGAAATTTGTCCGAGCATCGCTTCCCATTCGGTGATTGGTAATCGAAAAACAGAACTAATTAGAAATGATCAAAATTTGCAATACTTCCGGATCGCAAATCTCAATTTTAATGACTTCTTTGGAGTGTCTTTTTTTGCTGGAATAAGATTTAAAAAACAACGAATTGAATTTGAATTCATGGTAAAATTAACAAAAAGTAAATAATTTTTTTGCAAAATAATAGTATAAAATATTATTAATTTTTAAAATTTAAAAAAAATAACGAAATAAGTTTAATTCATGATAAAATTAACAAAAAAATAAATAATTTGTCAGAAAAAAACTCTGAAAAAATTTTTTGAAGTATCGTCGTATCGACAGTAAAATATCGCCGATACCGATGTATCGGAAAATCTGAAGTATCGCCGATATATCGGTATCGGTATTCGTTACATCCCTAGTTTTAACCGTTAATGGAAAATAGAAAATTTTAAATTAACCGATCTGTTAATCGGGTAGTAATTAACCTGCTAACCGATTAACGGTTATCCGAATGAATGCCCTATTCCATATCATAGATATATTTTTGTTGATGAAGATTTATTTTCATTTATACAAAACAATTAATATTTATATTTATTTTCAAATATAACCATCCATCATGATGAAAACATAAAAATTTTCAACCGTAAATATCAGAAAAGAAAAAAATTGTCAAATTATTGTCTTTTTCAAACCCTTCATATATTAAATATTTGAAAATATTTAACATCAAAATTATAGAACAAAAACGTTTACTATACATTGGACTTTCGGCGATGTTAACAATTTCTTCTGAGCCTTTGTTATTCTTTGCAATATTAGTGATTTCTTTAATATTTTTAGCAATTTTTCGCGCACATACGGCTTTGGCGATTTCTAATCAATTTTAGGGCTTTTTTCGATTTTGCAACTTCTCGAAAATTTTCACCATTTTCGAAATAGGAGTGACTTTTTGCCAGTTATTATGTTCTTTACAGTTTACGCGATTTTAAAACCATGTTAGAATTTTTGCGATTTTTTTCGAACTTCTGGTATTCCTTACAGTCTTACCAATTTTTAATCAAAATTATGGCTTGTTTAAAGTTTTGAAATTTTTCGCGAATTTTCGCGAAAGGCGAAGTTTTTCCAAAGTTTATGGTTTTCATACATTTTTGGAGCTTGGAATCAATCGTAACATTGAAATCTTTCATGTATAAGAAAGTTTTTGCGAATTTTCGTAATTTTCGCGATTTTTTCCGTGTCTTTATCAATTTTTTATTTTGGACGTTAATTAATCTTTGTGCTTTCCTTGTATTAAATGGTTCAAAACGTGTTCTAATGTGCATATAAACATTTTTATTATTTTACTATTTTCCTTATATGATTTTTTTACGATACATTTTTATTATAGTATTAAATATTTTCATCCGATCAAATAAGTTGAAAATATCAAACGATAAATATTATAAAGGAGATTTATTTTATTTTGTTTCGAAAAGAAAATAAAAATGCTTTGTTTGAAATAAAAAATCCAAATGGATAAATATAATTTATTGATTACAAGTGTTCGTTCTTTGATATGAAAAATAAAAATAAAAATATGGTTTTAAAAGTATTAAAATACGGTCTCTGCCTATAACTTTTTTGGTTCACAGTTGGATTTCAAATTAAAAGTCAGCATTCGATTTTTGACAAAATTCTAAGTAAAACTGATTTTTTTATATCTGCATTCTTGAAGATATGCCGATTGTAGGGTATGCAATTCAAAGAATATAAAAAATTCTCTTAACTTCTTTTCTTTAATTCACTGCCGTCGATTTAGTTTTGGGCCTGTTTATTTAGCAACGTTTTTGCCTGAAGTTGCAGACTTAGTTCTGTTTCATCATTAACAAGAACTGCTATTTTCATACAACATACATACGCACGCACAAATTAAATGTTTTCTGTGTAATGGAAATTGTGATTTTTATCAATTGAATTCCTTTACTTAATTGCAAATAAAATCGACATTTGTTAATCGATTTAAACAATTTTTGGCCTATTTTATACTTAATATAAATAACTGATCCGTTCTGCTAATCTCTCTTAATAAAAATAATTTGAATTTACGTTAATTCAAAATATTGAACTAGAAAGCCGAAATAATAAAAATTTTCAGAATAAAAAATTACGTAAAAATAAATAACTTTTTGTTAAATTATTAAAATTCTTTTAATTTAATTTTAATTTAAAATCTTAATGTTTTATGAGCTTTTGAAACCGAAAAAGCCTTTAAATTGCATGAAAAGACTTATTTTTCGCCGCTAATTTCCGAATAGATCCGAAACAGTAATAAATATAAATAAAATTTATGTAGTTATATATATATATATATATATATATATATATATATATATATATATATATATATATATATATATATATATATATATATATATATATATATATATATATATATATATATATATATATATATATATATATATATATATATATATATATATATATATATATATATATATATATATATATATATATATATATATATATATATATATATATATATATATATATATATATATATATATATATATATATATATATATATATATATATATATATAATTATATATATATATATATATATATATATATATATATATATATATATATATATATATATATATATATATATATATATATATATATATATACATATATATATATATATATATATATATATATATAAATAAAAAAACAATCACATCTTTTGTACACAGAAAAAATATTACTTATATCCAAGGAATTTTTTCATAAATGTTATGAATCAAACATGACAATATTTTTCCAAACTATTTTTATTCCAGCTACACAGAAAATTTATTCCAGCTACACAGAAAAAAGTTTGAACATAAATAGTATGAAAAAATCTCATAATATATTGTTCATATATTTTAGTAATTTATAAATAAAATACAGGAATTTTTTCATTCCCACTATGAATTTATCTTTCAATAAATAAATTTATGAAATCAAAGTTGCTTTGAAAAAAATGTTCAACTTTTTTGTCGACAAATTCTAAAATGCTTTTCTATTTATATAAAGTAAAAACACAATTAATTCCAAATAGTCTATTCGGCAGAAAGGCAAGCATTGTGCTTAGTATAACAGACTATACAAGTTCAATACTGAATTTTTAAAAATAATTTTTAAAGAATTTATATATATATATATATATATATACATATATATATATATATATATATATATATATATATATATATATATATATATATATATATATATATATATATATATATATATATATATATATATATATATATATATATATATATATATATATATATATATATATATATATATATATATATATATATATATATATATATATATATATATATATATATATATATATATATATATATATATATATATATATATATATATATATATATATATATATATATATATATATATATATATATATATATGTTGAAATTTTTACACAATATAAAGAACAATAGGAGGATTTACTCTTATTATTACCTCAAAAACTTGTTTTTTGTATTATGACGTTGTTTGAGTAAATGAGCGATATATGTAGCATATGTACATATGTAATTATAATGCGTGGGATTCAAAATAAGTTTGTATTAAAATTTCTCTATAAGATGTTTTCTTATTGCGTTTCATATACATACTTAAATTGCTTTTTTATTGCAAATAATGTAGATTAAATCATTGTGAATTAGTGCTTAACAAATTTGTGTGATAGTGAACGCCTATCAACGATTTTAATACATAGATGAATTTAAATTAATATTAACAATCAACAGCAAAGAGAACAGCTACAATTTAAATCGAAAGTTAAAAGTTAATCAGTCAGTGAAATATAATATAACAATTTTCTCTTATATATGTACATATAACAAGAAGCACTTGCATAGTTTTCTGCGAAGTCAAAATAAAGCATATTGATTAATATTAATAAAATATTTGACACCAACGGACATGGTAAATAAATTGCATACAATAAATTGCGTAGGAGTATGGAATTTATATACTTTTTTAAATTATATTTATAAACATTATGGCATTAGCCGAATGGGAAATGCTAAACATATTTCTCCTTGAAATTAAATTTTGTAAACAGTTTCCAATTTTATTATGAAACGCTTTCTTTGATATTGATTCTTTTGCATGTTTGATTATTTTTCTAATAGAAGATTTATCTTAAACCTTGGTACCTATGATTTTATATTATAGAAAGTTAGTTAGTGCTATGTTCTTCATACTACTATTTTTGGAATTTCAGCATTTTTCATCAAGTGTTTTACTCGATTTGATTTTACTCGCCATAAGTAAAAGAGTTTATACATACAAATAAAAATGGCGTATGCAAAATAATATGTTAAATTCATTTAAATTTTAATAGTAGTTTAAATTATAGATTTATCTTCAGCCACCATGTCATCATGTACATATGAATTCACGCAAAACTTCATCACCAAGTTGCGATTTAATGATTGGTTAAAATACAAAAAATATCTGAGGTCCATATCACATACATAGATGACTTTATTAGAAAGTTTAAGCAAGCTGCTTTAATGCTACTTCTACAAATCAACGGGTGAGATATAATAAATTTCTTTCTGTAGATATAGAACGGCTTTTGTCTGAATAAAGAGGAGTTCGAAGCGAACAGACATAAGTAGAAAACATAGAAATAAGCCTGACTCTTCGCAAACAGTTGTCAGAAATCTAAGTCGGGTTGTCAAAAAACATAAGAATCTAAGAATGATTTAGTAGAACATTTTGTACTAGTATTGGCCTAAATAAAACTTTCCCCTCAGAACCAAAACCGTACTTAGTTGTACAAAAAGTATTTTACACAATTTATATTTTTTAAACATGAATTTTTAGTTTTATATACAATTAATTTTGCTTTAATTAATGAAAATATGAATTTAGAATCGTTTTTGCTCAACATTTGAGCATTTGAGATCAATAAATTTTGATTTGCTAAACATTTTATTTCAATTTTTCTATTTGGTACTAAAATTTGTCCCAAATGGTAATAAAACTGCAATACACAGAAAAAACTAAATTTCATTTTCTATAAAGGAATTCAATGAAATAGTAAATATTTTGTCTATGAACGGACCTACAAACGAATTTGTAAATATAGACAAAAATACCTCAACAATTTCATGGAAAAAATGTGTTTTTTTTTTCAGTGAACAAATTGCTTAAATCTATAAAACAATTTGTCTAAAAATATTTACAAATTGTAGACAAAACCATTTTCTAAATCAAACAAAAATATTTGCTGGATTTTCTGAAAAATATCAAACAATATTGCTGTCTGAATATAATAAGCAATTAGTCTAAAAATGCTAACAATTATTAAGCAAAATAATTTACTTAATTAAACAAATATACAAAAAAAAAATTTTGTCTGTGTCATCATCATCATCCATTAATCATTTATGAGATTTCACTTTGTTAAATGTGTTCAAGTCTGAATGTTTATCTAAATACTCTAAAAAAATGAATAAGAATTAAGCAACGACATTAAATAATCGATTCACTCAAAAATCTTTTGTAAACAAACTTGGTACAGTTGCAGTCCTCTTGCTATGATTGTTGTTGTTATTTGTGTGTATGTCGTCATCGGGGTGGTTTTTTTACGACACAGTTTTTATTGTTGTGTCATCATCATCATCCATTAATCATTTATGAGATTTCACTTTGTTAAATGTGTTCAAGTCTGAATGTTTATCTAAATACTCTAAAAAAATGAATAAGAATTAAGCAACGACATTAAATAATCGATTCACTCAAAAATCTTTTGTAAACAAACTTGGTACAGTTGCAGTCCTCTTGCTATGATTGTTGTTGTTGTTATTTGTGTGTATGTCGTCATCGGGGTGGTTTTTTTACGACACAGTTTTTATTGTTGGTTTTGGTGTTTGCGATCTAAATAAAAGTCAAACAAACAATTCATAGATTATTCATGGAACATTTACTGAAAATTAAATTTATTTTTAGACAAACTTTTGTTTGAAAAATTTTTGGTGATAATTTTTTCTGTGTACTGTTGAATCAAAAATTTTTTGAAAACTTCGATGAATTTCAACACACAAATGTCAACAAAATTAAAAAAATATTTTTGAATTACAGAAAGAAGAAACAGAAAATATATCATAAAACAAATAAAAAAATAAAAAATTGTTTGTGTCTGACTCTGATGTGTATTGAATTGCCTCTCTCAAGTTTGTTGAATACACAAGACCTATACGCGTGAAGAGAGTCAATTTTTTAATGACAGGCCGAGAGTTAGCTATCTGCGTATTTATCTATGGTTACAGAACCCCTCAGCCAAAAATAATGTTTGTTCGATTAATCGGAAAATTTAAATCAAACAAAAGGTTCTCATTTCGAGTAAAAATTTATTCGAGTAATTTATGTCAATTAATCGGATAACTCGAGTAAAATTTTTTTTGTAAATTTTTTGCTTTTTCCAATGCAATTTTACTAATTTCTTAATAAAAACTGGCGAAAAGTATAATTTGTGTGAAAATTTTTAAAGTGATGCGGTTAGACCGCTTGTACCTATAAAGGAAACAAGTAAATTAAATAGGCACAATAATATGGAGGAAAGAATAACATTTAAAATAAATTATCTTGTGCAAAAATTTGTGAATATTTCCATTAATCAGAACTATTTTATATTAACATAAACCCTAATAAGTATGGAGCTTCTAAGTATGGAACTTCTAAACTACAGAGGACGCAGGGGGTGAAAGTTAGCTGTATATTTTACAGTTTAAGAGATATTTCACTTCGTAATTTAAATTTAAGTATACCATTCAATTGCAGATAGAATTCTAAGTGAGCACACAGAGCAAAACTTTGAAATATCTGAATCCGTCAAGTCGTAACAAAGGTCTAAACTCAAAACTTTAAAATTGAAGCAAAAAATCATTAATTTTCCCAAAAAAAACTGCTTTTAAAATTGTAAAATTTTATTAGAAAGTTAATTTTATGTTTCTACATGTTGAAAGGCCGTGTTTTAAGGGAAGTGTTGAGCCGATTTTTTTTTTGTAATTTTTACATGTATCCTACATTTTCAAAATAGTTTTTGGGCTTTCTTTGTCTTTTCTAACGCGCTTAAAATTTTACAAAACGGTCAGTAATTAAGAAAGTTACAAGCCGCAAAAAGTTTTTTACACCCGAGGTAGCCAAATTTCTCTCCCTATAGCTCCGCCCCTGGTGCAGCTACAGACTTCACAAGACATGGCGCCAGAAACTTGACTCCTTAGCTTTAATTTTGTTTACATTTTAGTATGTATTTATATATGTTGTCTTTATAACATACCGTCTTCAACTGCGATTAACTCTGACATAACATGAGAGGGACCGTCGCACAGTGTCGTGAGCTCGCTCATATAACGATCTGCCAAAAATAGAAGAAGTTATCGTAAAGAAATGAAATTTTGCACACATATTTTAATTGATAAAATATAATCACGCCTAAAATTTGTGCATTTAAATTTTAAGGATTCGTGTCTTCCGCACATATCCTGAAAAAAATTACTACAACGGAGAAAAATAATTGTAAATGAAATTTTATACAGACATACATTTTAATATGTTTAATGCTTCTTAAAAATTTCCTTCAATTTAGACCAAGGATACGTACCTCAAAAATGTCGTTTTTCCCCTCAGGCAGAAACTTTAAAATGGTTTTTGTTTGGAGTAAAAAAAATTTTATATACATACATGTAAACCTATGTATGTATATTGGTTTGATTGCAGAACTTCCCAGCAAAAATATCCGTCTACCGGATGCAGATTTGTAAGGAGAGATCGGTCCCCTTACCAACCTGCTTCGGTATAGCATGATTTTTGTATGGGATGTCCATTTGGTGGGTCTCGAGGTATGATATTCTTTCTGTGCATCCTAGATGCATTAATCGTCTTTTTTATATGTACATATATAATTAAAAAATTGTTTGCTCTTTATATCACAATTTTACATACACTTACTTGGATTAATTTTTTATTTGCCATTATTTATATGGTTGTTATATATATTTATGTATTAAATGGTATAAATACAATTGAAAATTACATTACACTACAAATTACTTTTACACAGAAAAAATTATCACCAAAAAATTTTCAAACAAAAGTTTGTCTAAAAATATATTTCATTTTCAGTAAATGTTCTTTACATAATCAATGAATTGTTTGTTTGACTCTATTTAGGACACAAATACCAAAAACAAAAAGAAAAACAGTGTCTTAAAAAATCAACCCCGATTACGACAATCACACAAATAGCAACAACAACAATGATAGCAAAAGCAATGCGATTGTACCAAGTTTGTTTACTGAAGATTTTTGAGTGAATCAATTCGTTAATGCCGTTGCATTAATTCTCATTAATTTTTTTAAAGTCTTTAGATAAACAATCAGACTTGAACACATTTAATAAAGTGAACTTTCATAATGGATGAAGATGGCCCAAACAAAAATTTTGTTTAATATATTACAAAAAATCCAGTAAATATTTTGTTTCATATTTGTTAGTATTTTTAGACTGATTCTTTTATAAATTCATACAAAAATATTTTTTGGTATTTTACAGACAATCCAGTAAATCTCTTTGTTTGATTTAGTAAACTCTTTTGTTTACAATTTGTAAATATTTTTAGACAAATTGTTTTATAGATTTAAAGAATTTGTTCACTGAAAAAAACACGATTTTTTTCAATGAAATTGCTGAGATATTTTTGTCTATATTTACAAATTTGTTTGTAGGTCCGAACCTAGATAAAATATTTACTTTCTCATTGAATTCCTTTATATAAAATGAAATTTAGTTCTTTCTGTGTATTACGTAAGCGAGAGAGGGTGCACTAGAAAAAAGGGTGAGTTGCATTAAAAACTTCGGGCTTAAAAAAACACGAAAAAACATAAATAGCCGACCAACTGTGTCGTGTGTGTGGTAAATTTGTTTCACTCGCTTACGTTATTGCATCTTCATAAGGCACACAGAAAAAATTATCACCAAAAAATTTTCAAACAAAAGTTTGTCTAAAAACAAATTAAATTTTCAGTAAATGTTCTGTCCATAATCTATGAATTGTTTGTTTGACTTTTATTTAGAACGCAAACACCAAAAACAACAATAAAAACTGTGTCGTAAAAAACCACCCCAATGACGACATACACACAAATAACAACAACAACAATCATAACAAGAGGAGTGCAATGGAAAAAAGATTTTTGAGTGAATCGATTATTTAACGTCGTTGCGTTAATTCTCATTCATTTTTTTAGAGTATTTAGATAAACATTCGGACTTGAAGACATATAACATAGTGAAATCTCTTAAATGCTTAATGGATGATGATGATGACACAAACAAAAATTTTGTTTGTATTTTTGTTTGATTAAGTAAATTGTTTTGCTTAATAATTGTTAGCATTTTTAGACTAATTGTTTATTAAATTCAGACAGAAATATTGTTTGATATTTTTCAGAAAATCCAGTAAATATTTGTGTTTGATTTAGTAAATTGTTTTGTCTATAATTTGTAAATATTTTTAGACAAATTGCTTCATATATTTAAGCAATTTTTTCACTGAAAAAACACGTTTTTTTCAATGAAATTGTTGAGGTATTTTTTTCTATATTTACAAATTCGTTTGTACACAGAAAAAAATAAGTTTCGTTTTTGATAACAAAAATCCCGGTATTCAATAATTTTTTTTTCAAATTTCCTGTGATAAAGAATTCCCCTATATTGATAACAAAATTATTTCAAAATAAAAATATATATATAAATTAAAAAAATTTTGACATGGCTGGAATACGAACCCGGGCTTTCCGGACGTAAAGCATACACTCTCTAGCTGAGCCATATCCCATTTATTTTTTTATGGGATACAACTTGTTTTAAGTACTTATGTATAAAAAGAAAAGAAATAACCGGCATGGAAAAGAAATACTTACAACGAAATATTTTATTATGTTAAAGATAAATGTTATTGAAATTCATATTTTTTTTAATACCATGGTTTTATTGAATATAATTCTTGTCTATTTTTTTCTGTGTAGGTCCGTTCATAGACAAAATATTTACTATTTCATTGAATTCCTTTACAGAAAATGAAATTTAGTTTTTTCGTGTAGACGCGACGCGCTGTGTGCTTTTGCGCATATCCGAAGCCCTTCTAATTAATCTTACTGCTTCCTTGTACCAAATTTATTTTTGCTGGGTTGTAACTAAATGCACCACTTCTGAAATTAATTGTTGGTTAACTTCTATTGTCCCGTTAGTTTTATGGTCAAAAATGTAATTGGCTTAAGAAAATGCAAAAATTACCAAAAAATATTTTTACTATGTTGCGTCAGTGTTGCCAGGTAACTTTTGTTCTTCCCCCAAAAATATTTTAAAACTCCCTAAATTTAACCCATTTTGAGAATAAAACCCCTAAATGTAAAAGTTTATGTAATAGGTAAATTTAAAGTAAATTAACTTGATTCAGTTTCAATTTACATACAATAATATCCTTACCTGTACAGAGCAAAAACACCCTAAATTTTAAACATTTTTCTGAAATTCCCCGCAAAAATATTTTTCTAGTTTCTGGAATATTTTTATTTAATAAAATACATATTAAAAAAATAACACTAATAAAATACTGTTAAGTATGTACTAGGGTGATGGACTCGGTTTTTCAACCGGTTTTTAAACCGGTTTTTTCCACAATACGGCCTGCGGTTTTTTCAAAATTTTGATTTTTTGAATGTCGAATAGTCCGGTTTTTTTTAAATTAAAAAGCCGGCCCAAACTAATACTTTTTGATTCGTATATTTTATTAGTTTTTACTATATTAAAACTTGACGAACTTTTACTGTTGATTTTCCTAAGTATTTTTGCTTAAGAACATTTACTGAAGCATGCAATTAAGGTGTATTAATTTTAAAAGGTGGTAGCAGGGGCGAACTAAATTGGCCTTGTGATGTAGAATGTATGTAAAACTTCATATTTTATATGGAGTTCGACATACATTATAGACAAAAAATGCTTGTTGCGGGAAATGTCAAGAAATAAAAAAGAAAAAAATCTAAATCTCTGCACTAGGGTTGTTCCTCCTATATATGTGGACCAAATTTTTTAGGATTTTGATTGTAAATGGAAAGGTCTTTTTAGTAAAAAAAAAGTGTGATGATCACGTAATCGAAAGGAATGCCGCATATAAGGGGCACTATAATACGCAATTAAGAAATTATGCGAAAATATAGCGATGGAAATTATAGTGTTGTACTAAACAAAAAGTTAGAAAAAAGAAGTTAGAAAACATTAATGTGAAAATAAGGCCAAGCTCCTATCCAAAAATTTCAGTCGTTAAAAGTACTGAGTTCAAAATGAGGACCAAGTTCTTGATAGGTACAATACCATCTCATTTTTAGGAAACCTGCTATTTGGCAATATTTTTTCACATTTCTAATATCGTGAAGAATTATGGGGAAAATGTTGCCTAGTTAGCTTAGAAATTAAATGGTATCATACATATCAAGGACTTGATCCTTATTTTGATCTCAGTACTTTTAACGGCCGAAATTTTTCAAAGCTATGTTTTTATGCGGATAGTATTTACAACTGTTAACTCTTCTTTTAAAACATATTAAAATTAAAACTTTTGTATTATAATTTTCTCACAAAAAAAGCCGGTCGAACGGTTTTTTCTGAATTTCAAAACCCGTAAATAGTCGAACTATTCGAAAACCGGTTTCTGGAAAATGTCGATTAATCGACCACCCTAGTATATATAAACATACATATCTTCATATAAAAAGCAAAAGGGCATATCATATTTTTAAAAAATTTTTCAGGAGATAAAAAACTTAATGAAAAGCAAACTTTTATGATTATAAAAATGATTTTTTCTGGGTAGTATTATTATTGAAGTCTAAATTAATGATACTATCCTCAAAAACCAGTTTTTTATCTCTCCTGGAAAATTTTTAAAAATGATAATAGGTCCTTTTGCATTTTAAATAACGATATGTAAGTATGTATATAGACTGAATTTTATATCAAAGTAGCGGTAGCAAAAAACTTATTTTTATAAACATTTGAAGGAATCAAGTTTCTTCAAATATATCAAGAGCTGCCAAATCATCATCGCTAACTTTATATGTACATGTTATCAGAATTAAAAAGTTAAGGTATAAAATTGAAAAACAACATACATATTTTCAAATGACTTCTTTTTAAATCTAGCACTTGAATTAAAAAAAAATTTATGTAGTTTGATTGTACTTTATCTACTACGAAAACTAAATAGATCAGTTGTAAAATACAGATCTATTAGTTATAGGGAAATCTTCTAGCTATCATATATAATAATGATACTGAATTATGTACTACGAAAAAGATGTTGACCAGTTGTAAAATATAATAAAAATTACGTCTAGTGTAGGCGTAGTAAAATCCCCTAGAAATCCCCTAAATATAAATTTATGCCCCACAAATTTCCCCTAAGAATTTTAGCCCCATTAATTTGCCCCTAAATGAAATAAAAACCCCTAAATCTAGGGGAAAAACCCCTAAACTGGCAACTCTGTGTTGCGTTCAGGTTTTTTAAACGAAGCGTCGTTCAGTTGTTTTTTACTTTTTTTAAGCAAACCATTAAGCTGAACGAAACATTTAATTTTTGGAGGAAATTGAATAAATATTCCATTCTGTTTTTCTGAAGGACAGCTCACCCAGTAATTAAATAGAAAAAAATTAAAAAACCTGAACAAAACATTTACTGCCTTTCAGACAATATCGACAAGTCGTTTTCGTTCTAATATATATACTGAAACAGAAACAAATTAAAATTTTTTATTATTGTTTTCAATATAAATATGAAATCGAAATCAACTTGTCGACATCGTGGGACAGGCAGTTAGTTTGTGTTTGCAGAAGCATACTTTGTGCTTTCAGTAGAAACAAAATTCATATTTACGAACTGAACGAATCGTATTAAGAAGCAAAATATGAGTTCGGTCTTAAAAGTTTGGAACGTATCTCTACAGGGGTGTAGTAAATGTGCCTCCAAACATTCAGTTTGGCTTTTTCTGAACACTCCGTTTAGCTCATTTTGTTTTAAGTACTTATGTATACATACATATATGAACATGTTAACATGTGAAAAGGTCAAGCCAGTAGCTAATTGTTTATTAATATGATTATTTCGAACGTATTTGCTTTGTGAATCCAATTTTATTGTCTAAGTTTCGTAACGTTATATTCAGAAAGAATTCGGCATGATTAATATTCGAAGCAACAAGGGAAAAATATAACCTCAACTTAATTTTTTAATATACACGAACTTAAGCCAAAATAATTAAATAACTTTGGATAAAAAACCATAGAGTTCGACTACAATTATAACTCAATTGTTATTCATCTTTTTATCTAAAACTTTTTAACAATAACATTTTAATTTTTTAGCATTGGTCCATTTAATCAGGCGCTACATGTTTTTTGCATTTTTCGTAAATTCAATTAAAGTGTAACGACAGGGCTGTCAGATATGGCGAGTTTTCTCCAAACCTGACGGTTTTTCAACTGGTTTGGCAAATAATTTTTGATTTGGCGACATGGCGATTTTTCAAAATTTTTATAATTTAGGAAAATTAGTTTGTTGCATGAGTATTTACAAAAATAAATCCCACCAAAACTCGTCTGCAAGAAATTAAAGCAATGTGATTTTTAATATTTTTCTTATATTAATTAAAGTCATTAATGGGTTTTAAATTTGGATGAGAAAAATTTACAAGAAATAATTTTTGGCGATTTTATTTTTACTTTTAGCGATTTTCTGCTATATTTTTATACCTACGATTAATCTATAAAAATTTATATTAAAAGAAGTATTATATAAAAACAAATTTTCTATCAAATATGTATTAAGAAGAACTACATAAAATATATATTGTCGACTTTTGGGGATTTTTAAAATCAATTTGGCAAAATAGGCCGGAAAAAATCTGGCAGCCTTGTGTAACGAGCGAGAATTGTAACTCACCTAATGATACGTATATAGACATTTAGGTTGCACCCAAATCCACTATCCCGCCACATTATAAATTATATAGGCCACACTCGGGTGAGAAGGAGGAACACTCTTGCTCTCGCCATTATGGTGAAGGCTAAATTTTTATTTAATTTTTTTTAATATTCTTTTTTATTTTCATTGTCTTTCTTTGAATTTAATTTGTTTTTAAATTTAATATTTTGGGTGATATTAAAATACCATAAAAAATATCACAACTACATATATGACATATTAGGTAAAATAAACGAAAACCTTTCTCGTTTTTGCTTCGAACTACAATGGCATGTAAAGAAATGAGATTTTCTCTCTATTAAATGAATTAGAAAAGAGCTATTGTGGATACAAATGTTTGGAGTTAAGAAATTGCAGTAGAAAAAGGTAAAAGTAAATTGACACGAAAATCTTGATTAAAATTCTTAAATATGCATTAAAAACTTGTTGGAAATGAAAAATGTTCACAACGAAAATGAAATTTAGCAGAAACACAACAGGTACTAACAATTCTGCATGTATTTGTTCGCATTTTAAATGGAAAAATAATTTGGAACACTTCCCTTAAGAATTAATGTTTAACATTCAAATATGTAGCTAAAAGTGATTACATTTTTCTTCAGATGCTCTAAGTCTTTGTTTATTATCCTCCAGTTTGAAATCGAAATCTAACAAAAACAATATTTGCATTAAATTTAAATAAATAGTCAAACAAAAAATGTTATTTATTCAAACCTTTCGCTTCGCTGGATAAGAAAACTGTTGCTGTTGCTATGGCACAACTAAAGAATTTTAACAAAGTTTTTTTTCTATTATCGATTAGTAAAATCTATTTTTTTAATGTCTCCTAAAACTTTTAGATAAAATATCTATGTTACTTCCTCCCTTAAAATACATAAAATAAATTTGCAAAAAAAGGATTTTATATTCAGTTCATGTACTTCGTTTGTTGCAAAATGAAAAATAATAAAAAAGGAAACAAAAAGTGTAACAATGAGTAGACGTCACTCTTTCAATGTTCATTTTTAACGATTATTGTCAGCCATTAAAAATAACAAGCTAAACTTTTCGCAAAACATTCGCTTTAGGAATTGGTGGCATCAACAGCATCTAGATATATTTTTACTCATACATTTTTGCACAAAATACAACAAAAGAAAGAAACGAATAGCAAAATTGTGTATTTTTGATGACAGTACTTGCACAAGTGTGGGGAAAAATTTTAGTTTCAAAATTAAAAGTTCTATTCTTTTTAAATTTAAAGAATACTTTAATTTACAAATCAATATGCATATCGATGGTCATACAATGACAACACGCAACTCATTTATACAACTATTCTGTTAAAGTTATCACTTAATAAATACAAAAAAAAACAAAATTTTATTTTTAGTAAAGAAATTCAATGAATCAGTAAATATTTTGTATAGAAACGGACCTACAAACAAATTTATATATACAGACAAAATTGTCTCAACAATTTTATTGAAAAAAAATGTTTTTTTTTTCATTAAGCAAATTATTCAAATCTATAACACAATTTGTCTAAGAATATTTACAAATTCTAAACGAAATTATCTACTAAATTTACTGGATTTTCTGTAATATATATTACCAATATTTTTGCCTGAATTTATAATACAATTTGTCTAAAAATTTTTTTTCTGAGTCAGTAAAATCTTTCTTTATTTTTGTGTTTTAAATAATAACATCATTATCCATTAACCATTTATGATATTTCACTTTGCTGTATGTTTACCTAAAGAATTTAAAAAAATTTATGAGAATTAACTCAACAGCATTAACGATTCGATTCACTCTGAAATCTGCAGTAAAAAAACTTGGTACAATATACGTTTGATACTAGCTCCCGTATTCCAAGCTCTGTGACAAAATAAAAATTATACAAATGAAAATTTGTATATTGCTCAGAATATAAAAATAATTATTTATTATATTTTTGTCATTTGTTACAAAATTCAGAATACGGTGGTAAATGCACACAGAAAAAAATTATCACCAAAAAATTTTCAAACAAAAGTTTGTATAAAAATAAATTTCATTTTCAGTAATTCAATGAATTTTTTGTTAGACTTTTATTTAGGACGCGAAAACCAAAAAACAACAAGAGAAACTGTCGTAAAAAACCCCCAATGATAACATATACACAAATAACAACAACAACAATGATAGCAAAAGGAATGCGATTGTACCAAGTTTGTTTACTGAAGATTTTTGAGTGAATCAATTCGTTAATGTCGTTGCGTTAATTCTCATTCATTCTTTTAGAGTCTTTAGGTAAACAATCAGACTTGAACACATTTAACAAAGTGAAATTTTGTAAATGCTTAATGCATGATGATGATGATGACCCAGACAAAAATGTTGATGATATATTAAAAAAAATCCACTAAATATTTTTGTTTGATTAAGTAAACTATTTTGTTTAGTATTTGTTAGTATTTTTAGACTTATTGTTTTATAAAATTCAGTCAAAAATATTGTTTGATATTTTTCAGAAAATGTAGTAGAACTTTTTGTTTGATATAGTAAATTGTTTTGTTTACACTTTGTAGATATTTTTAGACAAATTGTTTTATAGATTTAAATAATTTGTTCACTGAAAAAAAAAACGTTTTTTTTCAATGACATTTTTGAGATATTTTTGTCTATTTTTACAAATTTGTTTGTAGTTCCGTTCCTAGACAAAATATTTACTATTTCATTGAATTCCTTTACAGAAAATGATATTTAGTTTTTTCTATATAGAGAATAAAACAAACAGTGTTCTACACTGAAAAAATTCCATGCAACATATTCACGAAAACGCTCGTACATATTACGAAATATTTCGTAATTTCGCACCACGAAATTCTTTCGTAAAATATACGAAATGTACGAAAAAATTAAACAATAAAAGTAAGAAATAAGTATGGCTCAACCGGGGCACGAACTCGCAGTCTTCATATTTCAAGTCACAACTCTACCCACTGAGCCACCCACTTTCTACTTATTTTATAAGAGCTAAAAATTTTTTTTATTTACATACATCTGAAGAATACGTCAGTTTATAAAAAATTATTTTTATATATTTTTTTATTTCAAATATATTTTTTAACAAGGAAAAATGTTTACGAAAGGTATTCGTTACTTTCGTAAATTCAAAAAAAATATTGCCTAAATGTTTCTTCGTAATATATACGAAAGTTTCGTATATTCTACGAAAAAGTCACTACGAAAGTTTTTTTTCGTAAAATCTTGCATGGATTATTTTCAGTGTAAGTAATACAAATTTTTAAATATTTGAAAATACAATGATTTATTTCAAAAAGTGTTACACAAAGAAAAATAAAATTTCACCGGCCTTTTTAGTATTACCTATACTTAATTTAAAAATCGGGTATAATACTGCATTTACATTGTCTAGATTTCGAGACAATTTTATTTGAAATCTTTAACGAAATCTATATCATTTGCATTTACATTTTCCAAGATTTCGTATCCAAGACAAAAGCTTTTGACTGAAATTTATCTTAAACTGTAACCAAAAAGTGCCGGCTTAGCTAATTCACACACATTTTATGGAAGATTTTTGTATTCTTGTAGCTTATTCACTCAATTTTTATATACAAATTTCTTACAGAGTGTGAAAAATATATAAAAACACTAGATTTTGAGTAGATTTCGTCCAAATCTACTGACAAAGTTGATTTCGTTTTGTATGGGAAATCTACTAAGAATCAACTGGACAAAATATTAACTAGTTCATTGAATTCCCTTACAGAAAATGATATTTATTTTGTTTGTGTATGAATTCCAACATCGCATTCCTTTTGCTATTATTGTTGTTGTTGTTGTTGTTGTTTATGAGTATGTATGTCGTATGTCTATATAAAAGTCAAACAAAAAATCATTGATTCTGTGAAGAAAATTTACTGAAAATTAAATTTTATTTTAGATAAATTTTTGTTTGAAAATTTTTTGGTGTTAAAAAAGCTACTTATATCCAAGAAACTTTTTAATAAATGGTATGTACCCAGGAAAAATTTTGATGATAAAGTAATGAGTAAAATGCTAATAAACATACCCTTCACTACTTCTATTTCGGCATTTTGACCAATTACTTTAACAGGGCGATGTCATTGGAGGCAAGTACTTACCACATTTGATTACGAATAACAAGTTATAAATTTCAATATTTAGAAGGCATTGGATACACAAAACACAATACAAATTAAATGTGTCTGCTAAGCATTGAACTCAAGCCGTTTTCAGTTATCGTGTTATTTCATGCCAAGTATTTTACACACTAGGCTACTGCAAAATTATTTTATTACGGGCTTAAAACTTGTTTTCACAAACATGAACACAATTAAAAAAAATTCATTATGCTTTCCCAGGGATTGAACTGTTGATTGTCTGTATGACAAGCATATATACTAATTTTTTTCCAATAAGAGAATAAATGGCTTCTTTAATTACTAATAAGTAATTGTTCAACTACTGTAAAGTAATTCAGACGGTATGCAGTTTGTGGTTGAAAAGTATGCTGCTCGGTAATGACAACTCATTACCAAGTTTTTGCTGGGTATGAATGTTGTAAGTTTTCCCAAAATTTTTCTTCAATTTAGAAACTTTTATATACATTTTTCATACTTCATTTAAAAATTCAGTATTAAACTTGTATAGCCTGTTATACAAGACACAACGCTTTCCTTTCTGCCAAACAGACTATTGTAAATGAACTGTATTTTTACTTTATCCAAAAAAACCTTTCATAATTTGTTTACAAAAAATTTAAATTTTTTTTCAAATCAACTTAGATTTCATAAATTTTATTTTAAAACCTATTTAAATTCATATTGCATATAAAATAGTTCCTTTTCTGTATAAATTAATAAAATATACATATGTCAAGTTAGTCAGAAGAAAATCCTTACCCACTTCCAATAAACTTGCCATGCAAAATCTTTATTCAGCGAAGCCGATTTTCGATATGGTAGGTTAGGTTGTGCAGGTTGCCAGTTTTAAAGATTTAAAAAAACCAGCCCACTTGGGTCCCTATAGGTCCCGTTGTGTTAGCTGAAGCGGGAACGTGAAAAATAAGTAGAAACCCCCTTACTACGTTTCCCTATTCGGATCAGTGTTGAACCAACCCGACGATCGAATGAAAGAGTTTATCCGTCTGATGTCGCAGTTTGATAAGGCTGCTAGATCCTTTGATCGGAAAGGGCGGGGCATAAACAGAGGAGGACCTCTACATTTTCTTCCTCCTCCTCATTATGACAACTTCTACAGAAATCATTATACGGTAGATTCAAGCTCCTAGCGTGCGCACCAATAAAACAGTGCCCCGTAATTACCGCCAGAAGTGTGCGTATTTGCCCACGAGGGATCCCTTCCAGGATTGCAGATCTACTACAATCATATTGGGGCCATATTAACCTCGAAATTGAGCAGGTGACCTCGTTTGACAATCTGGTCTGCGCGATCCCAAAAAGTTCCTGCTGAATATGAGATTTGCAGCAGTTTAGCGGTACGCCTACCATTTGGTCCGTGTCTCGAGTGTTCATTCGAGCCCCGGATTTGGCTGAATCGTCCGCAGCATTTTTTCCGGGCACATTGCTATGCCCTGGGACCCAGAGTATCTCTAGGTTTGAATGTCTCGCTATCTCATTCAGAGACATCCGGCATTCATACACCAAAGTGGATGTCGTGTAAACACCCGATAGAGACTTGATCGCAGCTTTGCTGTCCGTACACATTTGGATATCCTCGTCGTATATCCTATAGTACCTCATCCATTTAGCTGCTCTTTTATGGCTGATATTTCGGCAGTAGCACGCTACATTTATCTTGTAGCTTAAACTTAATTCTCTGTTGATAACGGGGAATAAAGACGCCGCCACCCACTCCCACGTCCGATTTAGATCCGTCCGTGTAAATCTCCAGCACGGACGGATCTAAATCGGACGTGGGAGCGGGTGGGGATTTTCGATATACTAAGTGAAGAAAAACTTTAAGCGTGGCGAAAGGCCGGCTATGCAAAAAGATTTAGTCAGCGAAGCCGCTTTTTGATATAGCTAGAGGAAAAAATACTTAACAACGGCCGAATGCCGGCTACTCAGAAAATCTTTAGTAATAAAAGTAAAATTTATAAAAATTGTCAATCATTTTTCAAATATTTCTTTGGGTCGACATACTTTCAGCATTGTTGACGGTTTTCAAAATTTTTGTTGCCGTCAATTGACTTTATTTCCCACCATAGTAACCGCGCTCAAGGACATACAAATATATAATCATATATATATGTATATATGTACATATATTTAAATTTATTTTCATATCTAAAAGTATGGACATTATGGCAGATTTAAAAGTTTCATAATAATAATAATGTCATAAAGTCCATGGACATTATGACACTTTTGAATCAGTTAAAAATAAGATTGATTAGCATTTCAAATGCTTATTAATTTAAAAATTACTGCTCGGAATACTTCTCGAATAAAGTACATTCCAATACTGTGATAATCTCAAAATAGTAAATATATGTATGTATAAGGTATTTCTTCTTTATTGAAAATAATTATTTTATGGAAAATTTTTATATCTGTTGGCCGATTAATACAAAATTAACCGATTAAACCGAAAAATCGCATAGTTAATCGACCTTTTAACCGTTTAAAACAAAAATCCGATTAATTGAATATATATATGTATATAAGGGCGCCGCTTGATAGCGATGATAGCCTGTTAGTCCAGATGTCGTGGGTTCGATTCCCTTCACAGACCCTGGGTATTTTCCTCAGACAAGCTAAATTGCTTCGCGGGATATGTTTTTTATTTAAAAAAAATAGGCTTATATAACATGCAGCTGAAGATATACTATATAATGTGTAAAGTACAGCTTAAAGTTATTGTATTGTCAAATGTATTTTTAACAACTCCAAGCACAACAATCTCATTAGTTTTTTATACCACTTATATTACCATTTAAGAAGCGCATGTGCATCAACGCCCCCTTTAGACAAAATAAAACTTTTTGGATTTGTAAATGAATAAATTGTTTTATTATATTTCAAAAGAAAATGAAATCGAACAACGAAAGCATATTGTTTGTTGCACATCTAGTACCACCTTAATCAGGTACATACATATGTAGTATGTATGTGATGGAAATCTATCAGGATCTCTGTAGAAAAATATTCCGTAAACTAAGACTAGAATGCACTTTTCTATGTTTTTGCAATATTTTTAAATGGCTTATTTTAAAGAAAAAAATAATTTTGTGCTACTGCGTAATTGTGTTCCCCATAATAATGTTAGAAAATGCACAGCGGGTAAAGTGGCCATTGATTACCAGAGCTATTATTTTCATGCAAATGCATGTCTGTGATCAGTAGCCTAAAATCAATTTCTATGACATACTTTTCCGAATCGAAGAATCTCAAAAAAGTGCGTATTTTGCTGTAAATGAATATTTCTGCAATTTAATAATAGGTTAGTTATTGTAGTTTTAAAAAATTTTAATTTGTTAGTTTTAAGATTTTTAATTTAATAAATATGTAATTTTTGAATTGTGATTAAAATAAATATGTTTGCGTGCTAATTTCTGTCGTTCGGGTGAGGATATGTGAGACCAAAGTTTGAGGAGAGTGTGTGTGGGATTTGGGGGAACAGAAATAAAAGTATTAGGAATTTAGTGTCCCAGCTAGGAAGGGCGAGTAGTGAACGTCCACCTTGTTCACTCTCTCAATTGTTTCCGTTTTGTGTAATGTTTGTATTATAGTTTTTATGTAAATTTTAATTGTTCATGTCTCTGGGTTACAGCTGCAGGTTGGAAACTGCCCTGACAGTTCGATTGAGCTGGTCGGCTTTGCGGCTGTAGTGGCACCATAGAGTCACGTAACAATATAATGTAGATAAATATTTTAGATTTTTTTTAATTGTAGATACAAACATACACATACACATAATAAATAAATAAACAAATATTTATTTTGAATTTTCCAAAGTATTCTAATTCATTCGACGGATACATTAACATAATTCATTGCTTTCCTAGAACATGTTCTGTGTTAACTATAATGAATTCTTGAATCAAATATTATACAGGCTGTGCATTACCTTCTCGTTTCTTATTCATTACTTTTTCTCCCTTGATACTTACTACCTTGGGTAATAGAAAAAATGTACTGTATTGGTGCATTCAGAAAGTCTAATAAAAGGCACACAAAAAAGCGTTCATAGTACATAACTAAACGTATGTATTTATATGCTATATGGAGCATCAATGAAATAAAGGATTTTCTGAACAATTTTATTAACTTTAATTTTTAATATACTTTTGCACCTATTCTCTCATTTAAAATAATTATAACTAATAAATCACATTTGGTTTAATTACCGTTAATTTTTAAGAGTAATAGCCACTAGTATCAATTAGTTTCAAAAACCAGTATGATTTATAAGCCATAGCAAAATTTTATAAAAAATGTGTCTACATTACCATGCGTAAATACCAAAGCGATAACTGGAATTTAAATTTTCCACTTTACTAAAACTAAAGAAAAAGTCTCGGAAAACAATGCTTATCTGTAGACAAAATTTTATTAAACTATTGATTCTTGTGTATTTTATAGATGTAAGTTCAACTATGTCCTGTACGTGGTGCGATTTGTCTGTACGTGACAAAATATAAAAAAACATATTTTTAATTATAAATATGTGTCTTTTATTTAATTTTTTTTTCGCCAGCAGCAAGCTTGATTCTTATTTGCTTCTTAAGCACTTTTTCCCCATGTGTAATAGTTTCGCTGGAATTTTCACTCAAATTAAGAATTTCATATGTTGTTTGACTGGAACTGTCCCACACGTGTCGGACTATGCCAACTCTTTTTCTGCAATGTTTGATGAACTATTTAAAAACTATCTATGTAGGGTTAAGGCCTAGTATGTAGTCTATTAAATAATATAAAAGAGATTAGTTATCTGATTTATCAATTAAGATTTATATGTAATATATGCGTTAGAATAGTTCAATTTGTCTGTACGTGACATTGGAATGCTCCATATACATTTTCTGCAACCAAAAAATTTGCCGAAAATATTTTGAGTAAATACTTAAAATTTTAAAATCTCAAGATATGTTTGCACACATTCTATGTATTTCAAATTGATAGAAAAATTTGGTTTTGTATTAGCAAAAAATAGATTATAGTTGGTCACATTATCTCCCTCCATACAAATATTAACTATGATTTTTGTGTAGATATCCTCGTATTGATTTTAGTGAGCATTTATATGCGTATTATCGTTTAGACGATAGCGATTGCATTATGGGAATTGTTATCGTTATAGAAATGGTTTTGATGATGGTAGAGAAATAAAAACGAATATAAAAACTATATAAAATTGTTCTCCTTTTAAACTTCTCTATTGGCAAAACTAACTTGATAAAATTTGTGTGTATTCGTGTCCGATTTTCTCCAACAGTTTTTAACTTGTTGAGATTTCTTCATCAACTTAAGTTGCAGATAAAAAAAATGAATTAAAAATTTGATTATGGTAAAGTCGAAACCTGTTCACCATTCACTAACATATTATGAAATTCGTTATACAAAATAGGGACACACAACTTTTTTCTGCAGAACTGTTTTTTAAATAAAATAACGGGAACTTACAACGCTCGGAATTTAATGAAGCTAAAAATCTGCACAAAAATGCTACGGTCCAACTATATTAGGTAATCCTATTATTTTTTTTTTGCAAAAAAATTCCGTTTAGAAATGCCTAAATTATGTTCCAAGCATTTTGATTCTGTCACACTGTGTACTGGATAATAAAAGCTACAGTGTAAAAACATACCCTTACTCGGATGATATTTGAATATCCTATCACTAACAATCGTTGCCTAAAATGGGAATCAGTTTGGGGAGATTTTCCCGAAATCCAAATTTTATGTTTTTTAGTAAATTTTATTTGGAGATGCAAAAATAAATAGTTTTTATGCATACTTTGTGTAAAATTAGTATTTTTTTCTATTTTTATTTTTCTCAATACGTGCCACAAGTGTCACAAAAATAATATTGACAAGAAAAGAAAAATAATTTACAGTAAATGAGAAAGGTTTATTCAGTATCATCATAATTACGACTATCATTACCATCATCACTATCATCATTATCGTTGTCATCTTCATTACTGTATGGACCATTTCTCGGTTTTGCTCAAATATTAATAAGTGCTGAGCTTCATTTAGAAAATTATTCGCTTTTTTCTTAATCTTTTCATATTTAAAATAATATAATTGGAAGTCCTACACTCTAAAACACTTTTGTTGAAAATCAAGTCGATAATAGTCAGCAACACTTTACAGATTATTATCGACCTAAAATTACACACGCATTATTTTTGAACAAAATATTTTTACTAAAAAAAGCGAATGGCTGCGTGCAGTTTTGAACTGCGACCTCCTACCTGAAAGTCTGACGTATCATTCAGCTATAGCCGTATTATACTTTATGTTAAATTTTTCCCACTTGGACTAAATATGTTTAATTTGAAAGGTTTTTTCTTTAATAAAATAACTACAAAATTGATATAATTTTAGACAAGGAGAAATTTTCAACACAAATTTAGACAATATATGATCGTAAATTTGAAGTAATGTTTTAGAGTGTAGAAGTATTGTAAATATATCCTCATTATGTGTTTCTTTTAAACATTTTCTCGAATTTTTTTTTCGAAACTCGCTATTTTGAGCTTTCTGAGCCCCATGTGGCTACTGCTTTATCGGTAACAAAGCTTAGTTTGTTATTTGTGGAGCATGAATTAAATATTTATGAACAGTTGGACACATATTTTAACAAAATATCTAGCGGGGTAGTGTCCCCGTCATTAAAATTTCTATATCCGCGTTGTGGCTGATCAAAAAATTCATCTTGTATTCGGCTTTGCCGAAAAAATTTTATTTTCGTCTTCCGACCTAACTTGGAACGGATCTAAATCGGACGTGGGAGCGGGTGGGGATTTTCGATATACTAAGTGAAGAAAAACTTTAAGCGTGGCGAAAGGCCGGCTATGCAAAAAGATTTAGTCAGCGAAGCCGCTTTTTGATATAGCTAGAGGAAAAAATACTTAACAACGGCCGAATGCCGGCTACTCAGAAAATCTTTAGTAATAAAAGTAAAATTTATAAAAATTGTCAATCATTTTTCAAATATTTCTTTGGGTCGACATACTTTCAGCATTGTTGACGGTTTTCAAAATTTTTGTTGCCGTCAATTGACTTTATTTCCCACCATAGTAACCGCGCTCAAGGACATACAAATATATAATCATATATATATGTATATATGTACATATATTTAAATTTATTTTCATATCTAAAAGTATGGACATTATGGCAGATTTAAAAGTTTCATAATAATAATAATGTCATAAAGTCCATGGACATTATGACACTTTTGAATCAGTTAAAAATAAGATTGATTAGCATTTCAAATGCTTATTAATTTAAAAATTACTGCTCGGAATACTTCTCGAATAAAGTACATTCCAATACTGTGATAATCTCAAAATAGTAAATATATGTATGTATAAGGTATTTCTTCTTTATTGAAAATAATTAGTTTATGGAAAATTTTTATATCTGTTGGCCGATTAATACAAAATTAACCGATTAAACCGAAAAATCGCATAGTTAATCGACCTTTTAACCGTTTAAAACAAAAACCCGATTAATTGAATATATATATGTATATAAGGGCGCCGCTTGATAGCGATGATAGCCTGTTAGTCCAGATGTCGTGGGTTCGATTCCCTTCACAGACCCTGGGTATTTTCCTCAGACAAGCTAAATTGCTTCGCGGGATATGTTTTTTATTTAAAAAAAATAGGCTTATATAACATGCAGCTGAAGATATACTATATAATGTGTAAAGTACAGCTTAAAGTTATTGTATTGTCAAATGTATTTTTAACAACTCCAAGCACAACAATCTCATTAGTTTTTTATACCACTTATATTACCATTTAAGAAGCGCATGTGCATCAACGCCCCCTTTAGACAAAATAAAACTTTTTGGATTTGTAAATGAATAAATTGTTTTATTATATTTCAAAAGAAAATGAAATCGAACAACGAAAGCATATTGTTTGTTGCACATCTAGTACCACCTTAATCAGGTACATACATATGTAGTATGTATGTGATGGAAATCTATCAGGATCTCTGTAGAAAAATATTCCGTAAACTAAGACTAGAATGCACTTTTCTATGTTTTTGCAATATTTTTAAATGGCTTATTTTAAAGAAAAAAATAATTTTGTGCTACTGCGTAATTGTGTTCCCCATAATAATGTTAGAAAATGCACAGCGGGTAAAGTGGCCATTGATTACCAGAGCTATTATTTTCATGCAAATGCATGTCTGTGATCAGTAGCCTAAAATCAATTTCTATGACATACTTTTCCGAATCGAAGAATCTCAAAAAAGTGCGTATTTTGCTGTAAATGAATATTTCTGCAATTTAATAATAGGTTAGTTATTGTAGTTTTAAAAAATTTTAATTTGTTAGTTTTAAGATTTTTAATTTAATAAATATGTAATTTTTGAATTGTGATTAAAATAAATATGTTTGCGTGCTAATTTCTGTCGTTCGGGTGAGGATATGTGAGACCAAAGTTTGAGGAGAGTGTGTGTGGGATTTGGGGGAACAGAAATAAAAGTATTAGGAATTTAGTGTCCCAGCTAGGAAGGGCGAGTAGTGAACGTCCACCTTGTTCACTCTCTCAATTGTTTCCGTTTTGTGTAATGTTTGTATTATAGTTTTTATGTAAATTTTAATTGTTCATGTCTCTGGGTTACAGCTGCAGGTTGGAAACTGCCCTGACAGTTCGATTGAGCTGGTCGGCTTTGCGGCTGTAGTGGCACCATAGAGTCACGTAACAATATAATGTAGATAAATATTTTAGATTTTTTTTAATTGTAGATACAAACATACACATACACATAATAAATAAATAAACAAATATTTATTTTGAATTTTCCAAAGTATTCTAATTCATTCGACGGATACATTAACATAATTCATTGCTTTCCTAGAACATGTTCTGTGTTAACTATAATGAATTCTTGAATCAAATATTATACAGGCTGTGCATTACCTTCTCGTTTCTTATTCATTACTTTTTCTCCCTTGATACTTACTACCTTGGGTAATAGAAAAAATGTACTGTATTGGTGCATTCAGAAAGTCTAATAAAAGGCACACAAAAAAGCGTTCATAGTACATAACTAAACGTATGTATTTATATGCTATATGGAGCATCAATGAAATAAAGGATTTTCTGAACAATTTTATTAACTTTAATTTTTAATATACTTTTGCACCTATTCTCTCATTTAAAATAATTATAACTAATAAATCACATTTGGTTTAATTACCGTTAATTTTTAAGAGTAATAGCCACTAGTATCAATTAGTTTCAAAAACCAGTATGATTTATAAGCCATAGCAAAATTTTATAAAAAATGTGTCTACATTACCATGCGTAAATACCAAAGCGATAACTGGAATTTAAATTTTCCACTTTACTAAAACTAAAGAAAAAGTCTCGGAAAACAATGCTTATCTGTAGACAAAATTTTATTAAACTATTGATTCTTGTGTATTTTATAGATGTAAGTTCAACTATGTCCTGTACGTGGTGCGATTTGTCTGTACGTGACAAAATATAAAAAAACATATTTTTAATTATAAATATGTGTCTTTTATTTAATTTTTTTTTCGCCAGCAGCAAGCTTGATTCTTATTTGCTTCTTAAGCACTTTTTCCCCATGTGTAATAGTTTCGCTGGAATTTTCACTCAAATTAACAATTTCATATGTTGTTTGACTGGAACTGTCCCACACGTGTCGGACTATGCCAACTCTTTTTCTGCAATGTTTGATGAACTATTTAAAAACTATCTATGTAGGGTTAAGGCCTAGTATGTAGTCTATTAAATAATATAAAAGAGATTAGTTATCTGATTTATCAATTAAGATTTATATGTAATATATGCGTTAGAATAGTTCAATTTGTCTGTACGTGACATTGGAATGCTCCATATACATTTTCTGCAACCAAAAAATTTGCCGAAAATATTTTGAGTAAATACTTAAAATTTTAAAATCTCAAGATATGTTTGCACACATTCTATGTATTTCAAATTGATAGAAAAATTTGGTTTTGTATTAGCAAAAAATAGATTATAGTTGGTCACATTATCTCCCTCCATACAAATATTAACTATGATTTTTGTGTAGATATCCTCGTATTGATTTTAGTGAGCATTTATATGCGTATTATCGTTTAGACGATAGCGATTGCATTATGGGAATTGTTATCGTTATAGAAATGGTTTTGATGATGGTAGAGAAATAAAAACGAATATAAAAACTATATAAAATTGTTCTCCTTTTAAACTTCTCTATTGGCAAAACTAACTTGATAAAATTTGTGTGTATTCGTGTCCGATTTTCTCCAACAGTTTTTAACTTGTTGAGATTTCTTCATCAACTTAAGTTGCAGATAAAAAAAATGAATTAAAAATTTGATTATGGTAAAGTCGAAACCTGTTCACCATTCACTAACATATTATGAAATTCGTTATACAAAATAGGGACACACAACTTTTTTCTGCAGAACTGTTTTTTTAAATAAAATAACGGGAACTTACAACGCTCGGAATTTAATGAAGCTAAAAATCTGCACAAAAATGCTACGGTCCAACTATATTAGGTAATCCTATTATTTTTTTTTTTGCAAAAAAATTCCGTTTAGAAATGCCTAAATTATGTTCCAAGCATTTTGATTCTGTCACACTGTGTACTGGATAATAAAAGCTACAGTGTAAAAACATACCCTTACTCGGATGATATTTGAATATCCTATCACTAACAATCGTTGCCTAAAATGGGAATCAGTTTGGGGAGATTTTCCCGAAATCCAAATTTTATGTTTTTTAGTAAATTTTATTTGGAGATGCAAAAATAAATAGTTTTTATGCATACTTTGTGTAAAATTAGTATTTTTTTCTATTTTTATTTTTCTCAATACGTGCCACAAGTGTCACAAAAATAATATTGACAAGAAAAGAAAAATAATTTACAGTAAATGAGAAAGGTTTATTCAGTATCATCATAATTACGACTATCATTACCATCATCACTATCATCATTATCGTTGTCATCTTCATTACTGTATGGACCATTTCTCGGTTTTGCTCAAATATTAATAAGTGCTGAGCTTCATTTAGAAAATTATTCGCTTTTTTCTTAATCTTTTCATATTTAAAATAATATAATTGAAAGTCCTACACTCTAAAGCACTTTTGTTGAAAATCAAGTCGATAATAGTCAGCAACACTTTACAGATTATTATCGACCTAAAATTACACACGCATTATTTTTGAACAAAATATTTTTACTAAAAAAAGCGAATGGCTGCGTGCAGTTTTGAACTGCGACCTCCTACCTGAAAGTCTGACGTATCATTCAGCTATAGCCGTATTATACTTTATGTTAAATTTTTCCCACTTGGACTAAATATGTTTAATTTGAAAGGTTTTTTCTTTAATAAAATAACTACAAAATTGATATAATTTTAGACAAGGAGAAATTTTCAACACAAATTTAGACAATATATGATCGTAAATTTGAAGTAATGTTTTAGAGTGTAGAAGTATTGTAAATATATCCTCATTATGTGTTTCTTTTAAACATTTTCTCGAATTTTTTTTTCGAAACTCGCTATTTTGAGCTTTCTGAGCCCCATGTGGCTACTGCTTTATCGGTAACAAAGCTTAGTTTGTTATTTGTGGAGCATGAATTAAATATTTATGAACAGTTGGACACATATTTTAACAAAATATCTAGCGGGGTAGTGTCCCCGTCATTAAAATTTCTATATCCGCGTTGTGGCTGATCAAAAAATTCATCTTGTATTCGGCTTTGCCGAAAAAATTTTATTTTCGTCTTCCGACCTAACTTGGAAATTTATACGATAAGTTAAGAAAGCATTCAAAGAATTGAATTCATCCATCAAACAAAGACCAAACTCTAAAATTGTTGGATTATTATTAGACCCATCATATTTTCGACATTGTTGAATTCTTCGCAGATGGCACCACAAAAAAAGCACCTATATGTGCTGGCGTTTCTGTGATGGCGTTACATAGCTTTCCATCAATCATCGACAGCATCAACTTGTGACTTATACGCATGCATATTTCTTCATTTTTAGGTTTTCTTTTTCTTTATATACTCTTTCCATTTCATTTTTGGAAACAATAGCGGACTCCTTTGTAAATTCTATATTTAAAAGCCTACAATAGCTTGTTGATGCTGGTCGAGGATTTTGCTATACCACTTTGTTATCACAGATCAATTTAATTTTCACAATGGATGTGATAAGCACTGATTAGTCAAGGGCATCTTCATCATGAAAAGCTAGATTATAAGACGAGTGACCAGAACTGCCATGAAAGTCCTATTTCGCATAAAAAAATGTATTTGATTATTCTCCTTCAAATCGTCAATAACTTTACCTTCTAGCGATACAATGCGCTTTGCAGTGTGGTACAGAAGAGCCTGCGAAAGTTTCGTTTACTGCTATGTACACATTTCGGGGTTGCAGCCTTTCTTTGCTAATTGCACTTTAGAGTAAAAGGTAAATTTATTAAATTAGAATTCTTTATTCGACCTTATTATGTATTTTAAATATCTTTTGTTTTTCAGGCTCTACGTCAACGATAAACTTCAAATAAAAACTCGTTTGTGTTTTATTAGAGGTATTTTTATTTGTTCAGTATTTTTAACAATTTCGGTGTTCTTCTTCAGGAGTTTGAGTAAAGCCGTCCACTTAAAGTGAGGTTGTAGTACATATATACACTACACTGAAAAAACACAAAGATAATATAAAAGGGAAACTTTTTCTGAAGCGGAAAATCAGATAATGTTGTAATCTTGATGGTGATGACGTCGTTATTTGTTTAAAACTATTTGAAGCGCCCAAATGTCACATGTGCCATGTAGGCGTGAAACCTATCGACCAATATAGCCACGCCTTATTGTTGCGAAGATAATGTTCCCATTTTGGATATATGATGCTCATGAGTCTATAATCTAAGAACTAAAATTCTTCGTTATTTCGTTTTCAGTAAAGCAATTCGATGAAATAGTAAATATTTTGTCTAGAAATGGACCTATAAACAAATTTGTAAATATAGACAAAAATATCTCAACAATTTCATTGAAAAAAAAGTTTTTTCAGTAAACAAATTGTTTAAATATTTACAAATTGTAAAGAAAACAATTTTCTAAATTAAACAAAAAGATTTACAAGATTTTCTGAAAAATATCAAACAATACTTTTGTCTCAATTTATATAACAATTAGTCTAAAAATAGTAACAAATATTAAAACAAATAGTTTAGTCGGACTGTGGTGGTCTCGAGATATCTGATGTCAGTTCAACCCTCCGTAAAGCCTAATTTCTCCATGAATGTTCAATATTTACATGCTTTAGAGTTTCTTTCTAAATAAAAATAATTTAATCGAAAGATTAAATTAAAAACGAACTTAAGCCAAACTAATTAAATAACTATGGATAAAAAACATACAGTTCGACTAAAATTCATAACTCAATTGTTAAAATAATTTACTTAATCAAACAAAAATATTTACTGCATTTTTTTAATATATTAAACAAAATTTCTGTCATCATCATCATCCATTAAGTATGTATGAAATTTCACTTTGTTAAATGTGTTAAAGTTTGAATGTTTATCTGAAGACTCTAAAAAATGAGAATTAACGCAACGACATTAACGAATTGATTCACTCAAAAATCTTCAGTAAAGGCACTGATTCACTATCCTACAGGATTTTACGATTCATTCACAGGAAAATTTTACTAAAGTCTGACCGACTGTAAAAAATCGTTTCAAAATGGCGTTGTAGGTGACACACTATTATATAAAAATGATATTAAAACATCTGTTTGTATTGTATTGTAGAAATACAACAATACAACAAAAAACTAGGTAATGCTTGTCAAAAAAATACAATTGCTGGACGTGGTTTATGCACAAAACTACCAGAGCAAAAAATAATCAGCTGACGGTATGCTGCCACCTGTATACTTATTACACCATGGTATTGTGTAGATTTATAATCGCATGAAAACTATAATTTTATGAACATTTTCATAAAATTTTGCCAAATCGCACGACTTACCAAAAAAATCTGTCACACAGTTGCATTTTAGTCCCCACTAGCATGCTTTTCTGGCACACATGTGATATTTGGCAGATCGCGCGATTGTGTAAACAAACTTGGTACAATCGCATTCCTTTTGCTATCATTGTTGTTGTTTTTGTTATTTGTGTGTGTTTCTTCATCGAGGTTGTTTTTTACGACACAGAAAACGGGTTTTTGTTTTTGGTGTTTGCGTCCTAAATTAAAACCAAACAAAAAATGCATTGATGCAGTAAAGAACATTTACTAAAAATGAAATGTATTTTTGGACAAACTTTTGTTTGAAAATTTTTTGATGATAATGTTTTCTGTGCAGGCATAATTCGTTTCAGGTTTTCAATATTTTTATTGCAAATTCATTCGTACATAGCTTCTCTGTTTTCATCGTTCTTTTTTATTACAATAATTCACCTTTCGACTGGGTATCTGTAAATATAAATCAATTTATTATTAAAAGCAACATATATGAATGAGCAGGCTTTTTTCACCAGTCGTTGTTGGAATGTTTATAGTTCTTCGAAATGGAATCAACTTTGCTTAACTCACTACTGTAACCCCGCCTATTTCCAAAAATTCACAAATTTTTTTCTTTTTCGCTAAAGCCTAGTATGCAATTCTGCCTGAATTTCAGGTCCGAAATTTTGCATTATATCTACACGGAAAAATAGTTGTGTAGAGAAATTTGTTTTCATTCATGCAAATTCACTTAAATTTATGAATTATAACATGTAAAACATAAAAAAATTATTCACAACACCACACAAAAACAAAATGTGAAAAATTCCGTAAGCAAACAATTATCTGAACATTAATTTTTGTTTTACTTGACGGAAAAAATTTCCACTAATTGATATCACATCACCATAATAGACAAAATTTGTGTTGATTTTTCTTTTCAGCTGCGTACTACGAAACGGAAACTTGCCTGAAAATTTTTAGAACCTGAATTTCAGTTTGTTTATTTTTCACACATTCTTCTTATGGCAGCCTGAAATTCAGGCAGAACTGCATACTACACTTAAAACGATAAAAAAAATCTTTACACAAACTAAACACAAAAAAAACCGAAAATAATCTCACTAACCTAAAGCTTATGGTTCCATTATTACTTTTTTACTTTTCGCTTTAACAACCTATTGAAATTTCACTTTGAAATTAATAGCTGTTAAGTTTAGTCCCCAAAACATTAGTATGGCAACGCTGCTTGTTAAAATCATACTGAAAATGTAAACAAACAAAAACATCTGATTAGAAAATGTGTTTTGTTTATTATCGAATCAATAAACAAAACTAAAATGAATGAAACCAATTCAAATCAGAATCGATTCTCAATATTCATCAATGACATTTCTGACTTGGGTTCTATAACAACCCTGATTATATTGATTTGTAACAAAATTAAAAACATAACTAATATGCCGTCATTATTTCTATTAGTGATTCGTTTCAATATTGAAAAAAGTAAGTTTGCAAGAAAATGTGTTTTACTTGGTGTGGAGGGTAAAAATGAACACGGCAAAAAAAGGAAAAGATAAAAGAAAGACAAACTTTTTTCTTTGCTAGTAATCGTTTCTTATTGGCTAAAGTAGACTTTCTTTAGTTTTGAAATGTCAACTCCTTTCTTCTCTGAATTTTAAGAAACAAAATTAAAAATTAAAAAATTTTTTAAAGACTATTAAATACTTCGTCTTTAATAATTGAAGTAGACATATGACATGCCACATGCACATGAGATTTAAATACTTACATTATAGGGATAGTCAAGTGAAGAATGCATACATACATACATTCATACATACATTCATACATAAATTTATATCGATTTAATATATTAAAGAAATAGTGATCGGCATAGTATATATCGTATAAAAATATCAATATTTAGATATGCATTGAAATATTTTGCAAGGATAATTATTTGTATCGTCACAGAAAATACAAAACATTTTAAAAGTTTTACGGGAGAAGTAAAAACTTGTTTAAATTAAAATATATTGACAATTAGTGGAAAATTTTACAATTGTTCAATTCACAAGCTCGTATTAACATCGTATGTGTTGTGTAATCGTCTAATTATACAATATTGTGTTTTTGTTGTTAGCAATTTCCATACAAAATTGCGTTATAATTATACGATTGATTTTTATATGTTTTCCAAATGGTTGTATTGTCTGGAAATATTTTATTTGCTAGATTAATTTGTAAACAAATATAAAGTATAGAATGGGAACCAGCTACAACAGCTTGCAGAAGAGTTGTTCAAAAAACTTCGCAAAATTATGATTATTTGCAAAATCAAAAGTAAATTATTGCAAACATTGATATCAAGGTTTGATATAGATTAAAAGTGACTCGAGCTCTAAAAATGTCAAAAACTTGGAGTAAATCAAGCATATCGCGAAAATTCACGAAAAATTGCAATATTTCAAACTAGCCCGAAAATTGTAAGGAAAGTCAAACACTCGGGGAAAAACGCGAAAATTATGAAAATTTGCAAAAACTTGCTAAAATTTTAAAGATTACAAAGCGTAATATTGATTACTTTAAAAATGTAAGAAAGCCAAAAAATTGGGAAAATTACGCCTGTCGCGAAAAAAAGTGAAAATTCGCGAAAAATTGCAAAATTTTAAGCAAGCAATAAATTTTATTAAAAATCGCTAAAACTATGAGGAATGCAAAAAATTTGGTAAAAATCGCGTAAATAGCGAAAATTCGCAAAAACTTGCTAATAGCGGCATGATAACAACGTCTAATATTGCTTAAAAATCGGCAAAACTGTAAGGAAGCTGAAAACTTGCAAAAAGTCGATTTTATCGCGAACTTTGCAAAAATTCGCGAGAAGTTGCAAAATCGGAAACAATCCCTAAAATTGATTAGAAATCGCCAACACAGTCAAAAACGACAAAATTCGCAAAAATCGCGAGAAAAAATCGCAAATTAGCGAAAACTGTAAATAATAACAAAATTCGTTTTTCGGCATAAATTATTTACTGAAATTGAACTGACTACATTTAATTAACATATAAAATACAACAAAATAACGATACAACAAATTTGTCTGTTCACAAGCACATAAGCAAGTGTCGTCTTTTTTTAAACGATAAGACATACGACTGAGCTTGTGAATTGAACAAATATAAATAAAAAAGGACCAACAAATTTATATATGTAGAAAGGGCTTTTTGCATTTTCTGTGAAGATATGTATGTATGTAAATATATAATTTAAAAATTTTTTTAAATAAAGCACAGAAAGCACTTCTAAATTAGTTAAATATGCTATCCATAGGAGAATATTGTGTATTTAGAAACCCTGATTTTTTGGTCTAAATTAATGAAAATACTATAAAATAGTGCAATTTTTTAATCTGAAGGAGATGCAAAGTCCTGTGTCCCATAAACAAAAATAGAAAAGGAAATTTGAGTCATCTTTTTAAATGAAATTTATATTTTTGCAATAAAAACAAACTAGCTTAATTGTACAAAAAATATTGTTTCAGAGAAAACTTATTATGTCACCAACAGACGTCGCTAAACAGAAAATTTTAATTGTTCTAGTATCTTAATCTTTTTCCAATCCAGTGATTTTAAAAGCAATTATTAGCTTTTTAGGAAAAAGGAGATATATGACAGCATGATTGTGATAAAAATTAGTACAATTGGTACAAAATTTTGTAGCTAGTTTGTATTCAAAAACTAGTTTGTATTCTAATATCTAAATATGGCTGAAGATGTCCTTCGAATTTTTTTCCTAATTTAATTTTTACCAAGATATGTAATAAAATAGTATACATTTTTTTAAGCGAAGTAATTAACAAAATCAATGAAGCATTAAGAAAGATAATTATTTGCGTCGCACACTGGGAATTTTTGTATGGTGCTGAGGAAAAAAATTTTTTGCTTTGAACTGTGTAATAATATGATTACATACACTTAATATGATATCTTCTTTATTTGTTTTTGTAATAAAATTAATCATTTTACACAGAAGAACCTTAAAATTTACTCAGTTTGGATGACACTGTATTTTTTGTGACAACTTCATTTAGTTTTGTTTACATTTTTCGTGATTCACTTTTTAGTAGTCAAACAAAGCAAATCAGCTGTTATCTCGTGAATTATAACAACGAAAATCACGACTAAAAATTAAAAATCTCGTGATTTTCAGAACACCAAAAATCGCCCGGGTGATTTCAAAATTGTTCGCGTTTTGAAATTACCGTGAACATGCCTGATAGTAGAACAAAAAATAATAGAGATTAAAAACAAATATACATATATGCTATTAATATGGAGCATTATTTTTCAAGCGGACAATGAAATTTTATTTTCTGCCAAAATTCCTTGATGTTTGGCACAAATGTAATTGTATAGGGGTTTTTTTATTTCCGAACTTTTTTATTTCCCGGGTGAGCGGGAATAAAAAAATGAAATTATCGGTATCCCGGGAATTTTTATTGTTTTAATTTTTTTTTAATTTTAATGTTTTCAATATCAGTGTTATATGGTGTAGTCTATTCTATAAACTACACCAATTAACACTTACTTTGAAAATTTAAAGTGTCTATATAAAAGTGTCTGTATATTACGTTAGAACATCCTTTAGTTTTTAACTGTCATATATTTGTTGTTGTAGCGGCTAAAGTTCTACATATTTTGTTAAAATTTCAGGTCCGTAGCTTTTACGGTTCCCGAGAAAGCAGGCTGTGACAGACAGACGGACAGCAGGACAGCGTAGCGAAAACAATAGGGTCCCTTTACACGTTTGGTGTACGGAACCCTAAAAAAACAACCAAAAAATTCAAAAAAAGCCCAGATTTTGTAAATACAAATGCTTTTTGCGTTTTGAAAGTTGTATGGAAACAAATTTTTTGAAACGAATTTTGCGTTACTTTTCATACAAATTTGGAACGTTTAGAAACAAAATTTCTTACAAAATCTGCCTATAACTGATTCTTATAGAAAATTTTCTGATGGTTTAAAAAAATATTTAATAAAAAAATTCGTGTTCAAAACCGGTAATGACCAATTGAAATTAAAATTTTTCTTACTTCGACATGTTTAATTTTTGAATTTTTTTACCACAATTAGCCTAGGGTATTTATACTCTAAAAATTTGATAATGGGATCTCCATAAGCAGTTTTATGCAAAACTGCTCGTGGAATATTTTAACCCTCTAGCGCTTTGCTGTATGGGCCTTTTTTAACCCTTTCTTAAAAAGAGGAAAAAAACTCTCTTCGGCGGCGAGATAGCGGGCTGAAATATCCTACAAAAAATTTCCTCATAAAATAGTTTTACAAATCTTAGTGCACAATAGATTTCTAAACTCAGCTCAAACGCCAGAAATCATTAAAAACTAAGTGTGAATAAGTATGAAATTAACCCTCAAGCACATTTCAAGTTATTAGGCAATGCCAGCTTTGTAACTACTTTGACTACTTTGTAACCAATGCATTAGATATTAGTATTTTTCTTTTGTACGTTTAAACTTTGTAAACATACAGTGTTTGTTTTGTACAAATGTTTGTTTGGCTTTTGAAATACTAAAAGAAAAATCAATCACTTCTTGCGGAAATATATCACGTACTTCATCTCTTTTGTATCGTTTGGCCATGTTCCAAAAACGGTTTTAGTTTTGTTCTGTCTTTCTCATATTCCAAAACTGGGGGTCTACATTAGCCATGAAGTTGGTGTGAATATAATGTCGAACATCGCATATGGCTAATATAGACCGCTCTTGTCCATATTTCGTCCATGCTCTGACATCGATGCCCGAACATATCTCTGTGCATCAATGTTCGCCATGAGATTCGCCGTCAACAACCATTTTCAATCAAAAGAGAAGAGACAGAACAAAATTGGTAACTATTCCAACCAATAAATGCAACCAATTAAAAAGGGGCACCTATGTGCCCTTGAAGCTGATTTAAAATGTAGAAGCTGGAATTAGACAATGTATTGACAGTGGTTTCCAACTGTGGGCAAATGTTGCTGAAATTAGAAATATGCTTTTTTATTCTACACATGTTCATGAAAACATTTTTAAACACAAAATAAAAGTCTCTGCAGTGTTTATTTTTTAACATCACAATAGGGGGAAGGGAACTGACACAGAACCTGTCAAGTGACTAGTCTTTGGGGTTCGAGTTCTAACACTTTGCATACAGAAAAAACTAAATTTCATTTTCTGTAAAAGAATTCTTTGAAATAGTAAATATTTTGTATAGAAACGGACCTATAAAAAAATTTGCAAATATAGACAAAAATATCTCAACAATTTCATTGAAAAAAAGGTGGTTTTTTAGTGATCAAATTGTTTAAATCTATAAAACAATTTGTCTAAAAATATTTACAAGTTACAAACAAAACAGTTTACTAAATCATACAAAAAGATTTACTGGATTTTCTGAAAAATATCAAAGAATATTTTTGTCTGAATTTATAAAACAATTAGTCTAAAAATAATAACAAATATCAAACAAAATATTTTAATTAATTAAACAAAAATATTTACTGGGTTTTTTGTGTTATATCAAATAAAATTGTTGTCTGGGTCATCATCATCCATTAAACATTTATGAGATTTCACTTTGTTAAATGTGTTCAAGTTATATTAATGAGAATTAACGCAACACATTAATGAATTGATTCACTCAAAAATCTCCAGCAAACAAAATAGGTACAGGCGCATTAATTTGGCAATCATTGTCGTTGTTGTTTGTGTGTATGTCGTCATCGGGGTCGTTTGTTTACGACACCGTTTTTCTTGTTGTTTTTGGTGTCTTCGTCCTAAATAAGAGTCAAACAAACAATTCATTGTTTATGTAAAGAACATTTATTGAAAATGAAATTTATTTTTATACAAACTTTTGTTTGAAAATTTTATTGTGATAATTTTTTCTGTGCATGAAAGGGACCTATCACTTTAATATGGCTTTGTCATACGCAGTGATGCCAGTGGAAGTTTTGAAAAATCCCTATTGGTATGTTATTGGTACGTAGATAGATATTTGGCCCCCAATTAATATAGAATATTTAGCCGTATTTTTGACAAGCGGGTGGTGCCAACACCCACTAAACCTTTTCAGATTTTTATCACGGCATCGTCCATGAACTGTTAAAAAGCAGTTGAGATGAAATGGTACACAGCTATAAATACTTATATTAGGCCACAATTGATGTATTATACTTTCTTTCCAGATTTTGGGCCACGGAAGATATAATGGGTTAAAGCAAGCTAATCAAAGCATATTAGTAATAATGTAAACTATTTTAAAATCGTAGTTGCATTTTTTATGCGTGCTGGGGTATTGTCAGGGTTTCAGATCCACTGGGGGCAAAACGCTCGCTCCCCTATAAAAGAGCTAGTACAAACTAATTAATAAAAATCAGTTTAGAATTTTTTGTTAGTTACGGGGATTTGAATTCCGCTAATGATATATTTTGTGAATCCAAATTGATTATTAGGCTAAGGTTCGTAACGTTTAATTCAGAAAGAGTTGGGCATGATTAATATTCCAAGGAACAAGGGAAAATTTTTTAACATCAATTTAATTTTTAAACGTACACAGCAGAACACAGTAGCGCCACTTTCGGAAGCCGCTACACTTCCATTGTCTGTACTCACGTGTGTTTTGATTCTTATTATACAACTTATTCGTGAAAATTGAATATGAGAATTAAATTACTTTCAAGTTGATATTATACTGCACTTGCCAAATCAATGGCAAGTTTTATTTTTCTTCATTCCCATTTTTCTGATTTTTGTTCTACTCAATACAAACTTTTTTGGTTTGATTTTATACTTAGGTATGTATGAATATGTAAAAATGTGAAATCTTCAAGCCACTAGCTAATTGTTTATTAATATGATTATTTCGAACGTATTTGCTTGCGAATTGAAATTTTTTATTAGGATAAGGTTCGTAGCATTTAATTCAAAAAGAATTGGCCTTGATTTATATTCTGAGGAACAAGAGACAAATTTAACATCAATTTAATTTCTTGTAGCTTATAATAATTTTACGCTACAGATAATATATTCAAAAATTTTCTACATATACGAAAACATCATCGATACCTTAAAAATTTCTAAAATAAATAATATCAGCAATATATACAATATTTTGTTTTAATTCACTCTTCTAAAAGTTATCCAAACATATGCTTCGGTAAACAGAATAAACATCAGTGTTATCATCATTATTTTTCTCGGCTTTTTGTTTGTTTTTGGAAACAAATAATAACAGGAAAAGTACATTAATTGTACTCAAATTATATAAATGTTGGTCTATATGAGAATATTCTATGGTACTGCGCTTGTGCATTTGGAGCAGACAAAATTATCAAAATCACTATATATGGGATTTTGATAGCACTAATTGCCCATTAAGGGCAAATATATATATTAACACTTTCACATATAAAATAAACGTTAACAAATACAAACAAAATGTTTTAGAATGTGAATGTACACTGAAAAGAAAAATCAATCCATCCGTACTTAAATTAATCCCAAGCGGTGTCAAAAGTACGGTAATCCCGGGTTTTCTGAAATCAAGTACAGTAAGATTGATTAAGTCGGAATATTCAAGTGCAATGCTTAATTTCACCCTGATTAGCCTTTATTCATGTAAAAGAATTCTTATTTTAAGTACGAATATATTTATAAACTTTATGCAGTCGTACTCGTACTTTGTTGAAGTTTGTTTGCTTGATGATAGCAACAAATCACTATTGTGCTCTTGTTGTTGTTTATTTTCATTGCTCGGGCATAGCCGACAAGTAGGTGACAAACGTCGTATTATATGTAGATTCAAGCCCGCTGTATACTTGAATCAATCCCGCCGCGTACTTGTATCAATCCTAGCTGCGTACTTTAATCAATCCCGCCGCGTACTTGAATCAAGCCTGAATCAGGCTAGCTTTTACTTATTAATCTTGGAACAGAACAGACTTGAGAATTTATATATTTACTACTTATATAAATTTAATATTTTTACTTGTTTTAATTAGGGATGTAACGATACGCCGTTTTGCCGATCCGATACCGATTCCGATACTTAAAAATAAGTATCGCCGATACCGATTCCGATACGAATATTGAAATTGAGTTCAAGTAAGATTAACAAAACTCAAGAAGGGCAATTTTTTTATTATACAAAATTACAGTGTAAGAGATTATTAATATTTAAAATTTATATTAATCCAGTATATAAAATTGGAAGTAATTTTTAAGAAACTACATTTTCATTGCTTCCAAAGAATCTATATTAAAAATATGCAGATAATTAGTAGAAAAGCAAGTACAAATTTGTAATTCCTTTATAATTTTAAAAAATACTCGCCATGCTTTTTAAAAAATCGATTTTTAAAGGACATTTATCAACTATTTATTATTCTTCTAAATAACTTAATTAATTAATTAATTATTAAAAGTCTTCTAAAAGTTTATATTTATTCACTTAAATTTACATGAAAACAGTTTTGTGTTTAAATTCGCATAAAAAGAAACAAGTTCTGAAAATGGGTCATTTTTCACCCTTTTTTAGGAAACATTATAGAACACCGAAAAAGATATTTGTCCTAACGTCGCTTCAAATTCGGTATTGGTAATCGAAAAAGAGAACTTCTTGCAATGACAAGCAAATGTGAAACTAATTAGAAATTATACAAATTTACAATATTTCCGGATCGCGAATTCTACATTTTCACGACTTCTTTAGAGTGTCTTTTTTTGCTGGGAATAAGATTTAAAAAACAACGAATTGAATTTGAGTTCATGGTAAAATTAACAATAAATAAATTATTGTTTTTGCAAAATAACAGCGTAAAATATTAATATTGATATTAATAAGATTTAAAAAATAACGAAATGAATTTAGTTCTTGGTAGAATTAACAAAAAATAAATAATTTGTAAAAAAAAAAAACTGAAAATTTTTTTTAAAGTATCGTCGTATCGACAGTAAAATATTGCCGATACCGATGTATCGGAAAATCTGAAGTATCGCCGATATATCGGTATCGGTATTCGTTACATTCCTAGTTTTAATATAAAACTAATTTTTGTTAATTCCTAGTGTTGAACTTAGATCATCACGCCACCCACGCCTTAGGCCACTCAGCTAACTCAGTATAGAAAAAACGGCAACTAAAATCCAGTATAAGCCAGCAGCATGTAATACGACGTTTATAGACCATAGCCATGCAAAATTTCATTTGCAAGCCCATGGGCTTGCGAAGTCGACGTTATGGTGACACACGTATACGTCAGCTACTTCGTACAAAGTATGTGTGATGTTGTGTGTTTGGCTGTTTCGTTGTTGTTGCTATGGCCAAACAAAGCGAGTTATTTGATGTTCAGCATTGATCGAAGCAAGACCTACATGTGTACGCAAAAAAAACACCAAATACACACAAGTAAAAGCAGAAAGACTGCACTGCAAAAAGAACAACAAACACACATAAAAAGCAGAAAGAACATACACATGCACAAAAGCGCTGAGTCACGTTTGGGGGCTCTGTTATAGACTATTAAGGCTTCATTACTCATACGTAACGTTGATGTAATTCCATGTTACTGATCTTTTCTGTCTCATAGCTTTTCAATGTGACAGAAACGATCAGCAACATGCAACTACATCAACGTTACGTATGAGTAATGGAGCCTTATGTCGTCACTGAACGAACAAACAGAATAACCAACACAGCATAAGCACAACATACGACTGAAGCTGTCAAAAAGCAAACAAATACCAATACACTACGACTGTGAAAAAGTTTATACTAATAGTAGTACACAAAATAAGAATTTTTGTACACAACTTAAGAATACTGAAAGTAGGCAGAAAATACTTGAATTTAGTACGGCGTTTTTCTTTCTGTGGACATTAGGGGTAGGTTTTTTGAAATTTGGTCTATGTACTATATCGAGGGTTGCCAGATTCTAAGAGTACAAGAGTTTGACATTTGATTTAAATCAGCTTGATATTCTGAGGCAGAAGAAAGCTTTCTTGTAAGAAAACTAAAAGCTAGCTCCTTCTTAAGTGCTCCAAAACTTGACTATATAGCTAAAAGTTGATTTAGTAAGAAAGCAAGCTCATCAGCAATCTGAATGACAGATAAGTAATGATCCTAAACACAAGGCCCGCAAAATAAGATCATGGGTGCACAGAAAAAAATAGACAAGAATTATATTCAATAAAACCATGTTATTAAAAAAAAATATGAATTTCAATAACATTTATCTTTAACATAATAAAATATTTCGTTGTAAGTATTTCTTTTCCATGCCGGTTATTTCTTTTCTTTTTATACATAAGTACTTAAAACAAGTTGTATCCCATAAAAAAATAAATGGGATATGGCTCAGCTAGAGAGTGTATGCTTTACGTCCGGAAAGCCCGGGTTCGTATTCCAGACATGTCAATATTTTTTTAATTTATATATATATTTTTATTTTGAAATAATTTTGTTATCAATATAGGGGAATTCTTTATCACAGGAAATTTGAAAAAAAAAATTATTGAATACCGGGATTTTTGTTATCAAAAACGAAACTTATTTTTTTTCTGTGTTCTACACAATACGCCACATGGTTTTCCGCAAATCTGAACCAAAAACAATCATATTAGAAGAATGAGAAAAAAATTCCAGATGGCTACTATCAAAAATTAGTCGCATCTATTCTCAAGAGACCCAAAATGTTTATGAAAAACAAGAGACTGCACACAAAATATTAATTTAAGGAACATTGTTTTAAGTTGTATACAGTTTAGATTCTTGTACACTGAAATAGTTTTTCATAAAAATTTTCAAGTAATTTCCTTTTAGCTATGTACAAGCACTATTAAATCAAAAATATCATTACAGATTGACAAATTATATTTGAGCTTCTAGCTTGACAACACCTATAGTATGTTGACAATCAAGCTCATTCAAGCCCGTCTGGCAAGCCTAACTATAACATATACCAAAGCCAACCAACCAGTTTTCCTTACCACTTTACATTTTGATAAAATTTAGTACGAATTATGGCTGCATAACTAATATAAGCTCACTATTTTTCTTTGTTCGCCAAATATCGCGACTTTAGAATAGGAAAATTAAAAACAAAATTACTAAACTACTTCACAAAAATATGTATGTATTTAAAACTACTTATGCTAGATATTCCATTAAGGTGTTATGTTAAAAGGCACAAGATGGACGTTAAGATGTATTTTTTTAGAATTTTAAAAATACCATTCATCCAGAAAATCGCTTGCGAACATAAGGTCCGTAAAATTTGACCTCTGAAAAATGCAAAATAAAATCAAAGCATGTGTCATTTTAAGGTCCATTTTGTCTTCTTAGTGGAATAACTAGGATAAGTAGTTCTAAATCAGAGGCAGGCGATGCTTGTCACGGCCCACGACGTTCGTCGGCTAAATAGCCATCAATTTACATGTACACAGCCGACAATTTACATGTACACAACACAAACAATCAATATAAACAACAACAAGAGCACAAAAGTCAGTTGTACATATCAACAAAGCCTCCTGAATGAAATGTCGATAGTAAAACTGTACTGATTCAGTATTGACTTTGTCCCCAGTACTACTAATTGTACCCCAGGCAATGTTCTGTGCTATACACATTTAGCATGTGCTTATCATTGAGGTTATACTACTGACCTCGGAATTTTCGACTTACTATAGACTAGGTGGTTCTTATGGAACCACATTGAGACATTGGCACCAGTGATTCACTAGTGCATTTTAATGATTCTAGTCAACAGATATGAAACTTTTTACTAGGTAAGGCATAAATTAGATTTTTTATGAACATTTTTAGTTTTGCATGCAGCCTCATATATTTTTAACACAACAAAATGAGACAAAAAAATCGTTTTTTAAGTGTCAAAAACTCTTCTTCCCATTAAAGGCAAAATAAAAAGTGTAGATGATTCGTCGACAATGTTACCAAACAGTCACCAAACTTGTTGACAAAAGTGGTGACTTGGAGTCACTTGGCCCCTGGCTTCCTTTAGGGAAATTAAACGTCAACACTCTTAAGCAAGAAATTATATCTTATTTATTTAGTTTTATCTTTGCCTGGCTCTGTTCTAAATATATACATACATAATTTTGTGAAGTCAGATTAATAAATGTTTGATGAATTTTCCAATTTTAAAGTTGCGATATTTCGCGAACTAGTGAAAGTAGTGACGTAAACTTGACTACCGATTCAGTTTCATCAAAGTTTTGAGTATTTAGAGGATAAACTCCGGTCGGCAACTTATTATATTTTCGGACGAAACCGCTCGTTGTAATGGTAAGTTTGACAGCCGAGCAACTTCATAATTGGTTATCCTTTTTCCTGCGTTGTTTATCATAAAATCGTTAAATGATGTTTGAAGAAATTTTTTAAACTTACCGTAAACTGTAACATGAAGTGGCTGCAGACGGTGTAAAGTGTATGGAGGAAAAGACAGAAGACGTCCGCCGTTTTCCGCGAAAAATGTATTCCTTCAATGCTACAATGCGAGGAATGGTTTTCCAAAAGTAATAATATTGGCCGCTCTTTACCGCAATGTGTGCTTTCCTGAATATGTTTTAAGGCATTTATAAACAGCTCATACATCACCCGACCACGATTACTTATTAATCCAAAAGAGCCAGAAACACATCCATTTTAAAACTCACTTTTTTATCGATGGCGGGGAAAACCTTAACCAGATGAAGCCGATTGCCGCTAGCGTTGATTATACCTACAAGCGTTACCAAACTGCCTCTCTGAGCTGACATAGCTTGCCCAACTTTTCTCTGTCCTTTAACTGGAATTACCTACACATCACCGATATAAATGATAAAAAATATATAGATAGCTCACTACCTATATCTCGCAATTAGTATACAAACCTTGGGTGTATCAACAACGAAAGTGATGCCTGTCTCATCTAAGTTATATATATCCTTTAGTTGAAATAAATGGGTCTGATAAAGAACCTTTAAATTTTCATAGAACTCATCCACAGCTTCTTTAGTGAAACCTATTACTCTAGCTAAGATAGTTTTCTCTGACTTTCGTAGGGTTAAAGTTGGGTTTCGCTTCATAAACCCATATAGCCAGTCTTCACCTGATTCTTTCATAACATCTCATTTTTCGTGAAATACCTTACCGTTAGCTTTAGCATATTCATAAGATAACCCCCGAAAAGCTTTATACGTTAAACCAAAATGAAATAATGAACAGTTCTTTATATAACCGACCAACTCAAGCCCCTTCGTTCTTCGTAAATACTTGCTTCCAAGTAAATTTAGATTGGTAAATAATATTATTTGCAATCTGATAGTGCGTTTACATCTGAGCGAAATCTAGTTCTTACGAGATGTTGAGCAAAATCTAGGAGATTATCCATACAAAACAAAATCTACGTCATTTTATATATATATATATATATATATATATATATATATATATATATATATATATATATATATATATATATATATATATATATATATATATATATATATATATATATATATATATATATATATATATATATATGTATATATATATATATATATATATATATATATATATATATATATATATATATATATATATATATATATATATATATATATATATATATATATATATATATATATATATATATATATATATAAATATATATATATATATATATATATATATATATATATATATATATATATATATATATATATATATATATATATATATATATATATATATATATATATATTTATATATATATATATATATATATATAGTAATTTTATTTTTTGTACT
>CATQFL010000229.1:0-43206 GCA_956483635.1 Panzeria rudis
ATATATATATATATATATATATATATATATATATATATATATATATATATATATATATATAAATTCTTATGTTTAGAGATTTTTTTAATATAGTCGACCTCATCGCTCTTTATAAAATTTTATATTACAATATATTTGTGCTGCTTTCCAAGATCTTAAAAAGACAAAATAAGCAAGTGGCATAAGGGCTTTAATAGTTTATTTTCCTCTCCTGACAATTTTGAAAATTCTACTTGATTTTTTTAACTGACTTCAAAAAAGAAGGAGGTTATCAATTCGTGTGTATTTTTTTACATGCATAACTGTGTCATTTTGTAACCGATTTTCAAAATTCTTTTTTTGTTTGAAAGGGCTTGCTTGCAGATTGGTCCCATAATTTTTTTTTTCGGAAATCGGTTGGGAAATTTTCCCCCAAAATATTGACTATCGCATAACACCCCCATTTTTGCACCAATTTTCAGAATTATTTTATTGTTTGAAAGGCCTTGCTTGCAGGTTGGTCCCACAAACTTCCCACCCCTCCCCCTTCCATTTATGGACCAATTTTGAAAATTTTTTATATTAAATGGCGTCCAAGATTTGGATCTTTGTATTGAAGCCGGTTTTTTGCCAGAATGTTGTAAAAAGTCCACAGATACATATATAGCAGTCTAAAATTCCACCATTAAATTCTTTTTAAATAAATTAAAAATTTTTGTATAATTTTGTAAAAACTGTTTGCCGATTAAACATAAAAACTGCGAGTAGTGTTACCAACTTTGCTAGTTATCTGTAACAGAATAGTTAAATATGTACATATATGGCAACACCGATTAAAAATCAAAAAGTACCCTGACCAGCGTTGCCATATATATTTAAAAAAACTTATTTCTGAAAAAAAAAAATTTTTTACCCAAAAAACCTTTTTTTCTACAAAAGTGCTAAAATTTTACAAGAAAACACAAAAAAGTGTATTTGGAACTCATTTTAAGGAATGTATGAAAACGGCATAGTTGTAGAGGGAGTAAACACAATTAAACACTGTTGCAGTAATAAGGGAGTGAGAAAATATTTGATCGTATCATTGCATAAACTATAACTTAATATTTTCATCCGATATACTATACTGCAAATTTGAAATTATATACATATTTATAAAAAACTTGAAAAAACGTTATATAAAATTAAAACTTTTTGTATGTCAAAAAACTTTCAAAAAAGGGAAAACTTGATAAATGGCAACGCTGCCCCTGAACGTTGCAACAAAAAACTCAAAATGTGAATGCATGAGTGGTTACGAAGGAACACCAAAAGAAAATAGCAAGTTTGAGGAAGGGCCAAAGCTCAAAATGTAAACTGGGTAATACGAAATTTTTGCTGTATTAACCAATCAGAATAATTTTTCTTATTCAATAAAACAATAATTAATAAATGTGCTAATTTTACTAATAATACATAAAATTTATGGTTAATCAATTAATAACAGTGAAGTGTAATTGGAGATACCAAAAACACAAACTGCATTAATGTATTCACTTAATGTTCAAAACTAATATGGTTATTCACTTAATTGTAAAGTAGCATATTTTCTTAAGAGCATTTATTACATCATAATATATTTGATGCTGTATTCATGCTTGAATGTTGATTCACCACAACTTGTTTCAGAATATTTTTAAGCTCCTAATTATTTTATATTTCTCTTTATATTGGCAGCACTAATTTGCTGATTTTCGCCCACAAAAAAAATTAACTTTGAGTATGATCGTGGAAAAGTACATAAACGAGACCTAAGCCGAAAAACAGACATACATGATTCCAGACATCTATCTGAACTTCACCCAATATTATACAATTAAATACTTATTTTGACATGTATATCAGTGATGGGAATTGAAGTTATGATTTCGGGCCGAGTTTGACTCGAAAAAATTTTTTTCTCTGTTATATTTATTTATTGTATCTTCAATAAAATTGAACTAACAATAAGTAATCAAATCTTAACTCTAAAATTTTTAAGTTTTAAGTCCAGCCAATGCCAGACAAAAATATTTGTTTCAGCGGTTGGTTCTTTGGTTTTCTACGTCTCTCGTGTTCGGCTGAGAGCAAGAGTGTCCCTCCTTCTCAGCCGTGTGGCCTCTAAAGTTAATGATGTTTCGGGCTACGGGATTTGGGTGCAACTCAAGTTTTTTTATGTATCTTGTCACGTGTTTAGAAAACACTGTCTTAACAGCGACTCAAAATAGTGCCAAAATGACTTAAATAGGGTCAAAATTATATTTCATAACATAAATAGTATGCTAGCAGTTTTATATACATACATACATACATACATACATACATATGGGCATTTCCATGAAAATTACAACAACGACTGAAAAAATTAAAACCCTTAAAACTTTTTTTAAGATATGGTAAAGAAAGAGGAAAAAACAATCAAGTTTTACTATACAGTGGTATTTATACCTTATTACAATTTTTAAATATAAAATTTAAAACCTTAAACTGAATGGCGCATATTCACAGTCAAAACAATGTAAAGTATACATAAATATTCATAAATATTTAAAACAAGGCAATAAACTACTTTAAAGCAAAATTTCATAAAATTGCATTCATAAATCTATAATACATGAAAATTTTAAAATGGGCTTAAAGATGGTATGCACCTACTATAAACCTTCAATAAAATCATATTATCGAAATATCAATTTTAACTTTACATATCTTTGCAAATTTAGCACACAGGAATACATGATATGCTTTAAATTAAAGCTTGAAGCCTTGGCTATAAGCGTTTACGTATGTTTTTTTTAATATGATAGAATATGCCACTAAATTATATAAGTTAAACAAAATTAGCAAAAAAAAAAAACACCATCAAAACACATAAAAGCAAAAAGAAATGTTAGTCATGTAGAAATAATCAACACAAATGAAAATAGGCTCGTTATTCGAGTACCTTTTTCATACATGATATAAAGAGTCGTGTGAATTCTTTTGTAATCATATCACATTTTTGATTTTACTTCATAGAAAACTTGTATTAAATAAGTTGAGCAACATATTGTAGAGAGTTAAAAAAAACTTAACTTCACGAAAACAATAAAAAGCTATTCATTTATTTCAATATCCGAATGAAATTATATTCTTTTTATTGCAACAATACCAAACATGGCGGTGTTGCCAGTATCGTAACCTAACATTCCTTAAAACACACAATGTCTATTGTAGCGTTTATGAATACAATTTTATATTAAACAGTTTTTAGCGTGAATCTGTTCAATAACAACTGTGAGTCTTAAACCTAAAATAAAAACTTTTTATGAATGTGGTTGTAAGAGTTTAGAACCAGTATTTTGTATGGAATAACTGGTTTTAAATTCCTAAAGTATACTTTGTTTATGACTATGAATATGCCGCAATATTTTAAGACATTACAATAAACTATTTTCGCTTTTCTAGCGACTAAATTCAGATACTTGTAACGTAAAAAACAAGGCTCGCATTTTCTTTGTACGCTATTCTAATGTCACGTACGCAGTGCAAAAACATTATTTGTCAACGTCATTTGAATTTGACCGGTCGCAACTGTTTCAAAATAAAAGTTTAAAGCAAGATACTTGTCGCAAACAAATATTTATCGAAATTTTTTCAACTTGGTGTAATAAAAATTTAATATGCATTTAAAGTTCGTCACGTATGCTATTGTAGTACACAAATGCAACTAAATGCAAATGAAAAATGGCGAAAATTCCATCAAATTTTTAAAAATAAAAAACTTTATTGGTTTTCATATCATGATAGTCAACCTTTCGAGTGGTAGCCGCCAAAAAGGCTTAAGCGAAATCGTTTTTTTGATGAAAATCGATTATTTACGATATATGTATATATATATATATATATATATATATATATATATATATATATATATATATATATATATATATATATATATATATATATATATATATATATATATATATATATATATATATATATATATATATATATATATATATATATATATATATATATATATATATATATATATATATATATATATATATATATATATATATATATATAGATATATATATATATATATATATAACGAGTGATTTTTTTGCTATTATCTTTTTGGCAACACTAGTTTTGACAGCTCACGCACGTTTTGTATCTTGTGTCACTGTCAAACATCTTCAGTTTGGTCTATAATTTAATCATGAATCGTCTTACAAACGAACAACGCTTGCAAATTATTGAATTTTATTACCAAAATGCGTGCTCTGTTAAGAAAGTTCATCGCGCGCTTCTTCCATGTTCAGCGACGAGGCTCATTTCTGGTTGAATGGATACGTGAACAAGCAAAACTGCCGTATTTAGAGTGAAGAGCAGCCAGAAGCATTGCAAGAGCTACCAATGCATCCACAAAAAACAACCGTTTGGTGCGGATTATGGGCTGGCGGCATCATTGGGCCGTATTTCTTCAAAGATGATGCGAATCACAACGTTACTGTGAATGGTGAGCGCTACCGTGCGATGATAACAAACTTTTTTCTGCCCAAAATGGAAGAGCTTGACTTGCATGACATGTGGTTTCAACAAGACGGTGCCACATGCCACACAGCACGCGAAACAATGGACCAATTGAGAGGCGAGTTCGGTGAACAGTTTATTTCACGCTTGGGACCAGTCAATTGGCCGCCCAGATCGTGCGATTTAACGCCTCTAGACTATTTTTTGTGGAGCTATGTTAAGGCTAATGTCTATAGCGACAAGCCCGCTTCGATTGACGCACTGGAAGCCAACATTGCCAACATTATTCGTGAGATACCGGCCGAAATGTTGGAAAGAGTATGCCAAAATTGGACTAAGCGGATGGACCATTTGAGGCGCAGCCGCGGCCAACATTTGCATGAAATAATCTTCAAACATTAAATTATATCGACCCAACTATCGATCCAAATAAATATTTCATGCATTTTTCTGAATTTTATGTGTTTTTTTTATTTTTACTTTCCGATAGTTCTTATAAAATCACCCATTATATATATATATATATATATATATATATATATATATATATATATATATATATATATATATATATATATATATATATATATATATATATATATATATAATATATATATATATATATATATATATATATATATATATATATATATATATATATATATATATATATATATATATATTGGGTGTTTTTTATTGAGGTATAGAACTTTAAGTTGGCATCACTTTTTTAACTGGCGGCCATTTTGTCAGCTGTCAAGTGATTAATATTTAGTTTGGTTTGCCATTTCATCCTGATCAGGTTGACAAAAGAACAACGCTTGCAAATCGTGTAAATTTATTTCGAAAATAATGGTTCAGTTCGCGAAGTTTACCGCAAACTCCGTCCATTTTATGGTCGACATAATCGTCCATCAGAGCAATTAATTCGGTTAACCATGGATCGTTTTGCCGCATTTGGAGTGAAGAGAATCCACATGAGACCCTTGAGACGCCATTACATCCACAAAAACTGACTGTTTGGTGTGCTCTATGGGCTGGTGGAGTCATTGGGCCATACTTCTTCCGAAATAATGCTGGAGAGTCAGTTACCGTTAATGGAAACCGGTATAGAGCCATGATAACCGACTATTTTGTTCCCGAATTGGATGGCATGAATGTGGATGAGTTGTGGTTCCAACAAGACGGCGCTACATGCCACACAGCGCACGTCACAATCGATTTATTGAAGGAAACATTCGATGAGCGCATAATTTCGCGGAATGGACCTGTCAATTGGCCACCAAGATCGTGTGATTTGACACCATTGGATTATTTTCTTTGGGGATATGTGAAATCGCTCGTCTACGCCAACAAACCAGAAACGTTAGGGGACTTGAAAGCCAACATACGGCCCCATATGCTCGAAAAAGTGGTTGAAAATTGGACCTGTAGAATTGGCTTTATTCGAGCCAGCCGCGGCGGCCACATGCCCGAAATCATATTTAAACATTAATGGCATAAAATTATCCTTCCAATAAAGCCAAATTGATGGACATTAAAACGATTTTCTTGTGTTTTATTTCAATTCGAAGTTCTATACCTCTAAAAAAACACCCTGTATATATATATATATATATATATATATATATATATATATATATATATATATATATATATATATATATATATATATATATATATATATATATATATATATATATATATATATATATATATATATATATATATATATATATATATACATATATATATATATATATATATATATATATATATATATATATATATATATATATATATATATATATATATATATATATATATATATGTATATATATATATATATATATATATATATATATATATATATATATATATATACATATATATATATATATATATATATATATATATATATATATATATATATATATATATATATATATATATATATATATATATATATATATACATATATCGTAAATAATCGATTTTCATCAAAAAAAACGATTTCGCTTAAGCCTTTTTGGCGGCTACCACTCGAAAGGTTGACTATCATGATATGAAAACCAATAAAGTTTTTTATTTTAAAAATTTGATGGAATTTTCGCCATTTTTCATTTGCATTTAGTTGCATTTGTGTACTACAATAGCATACGTGACGAACTTTAAATGCATATTAAATTTTTATTACACCAAGTTGAAAAAATTTCGATAAATATTTGTTTGCGACAAGTATCTTGCTTTAAACTTTTATTTTGAAACAGTTGAGACCGGTCAAATTCAAATGACGTTGACAAATAATGTTTTTGCACTGCGTACGTGACATTAGAATAGCGTACAAAGAAAATGCGAGCCTTGTTTTTTATGTTACAAGTATCTGAATTTAGTCGCTAGAAAAGCGAAAATAGTTTATTGTAATGTTCTTAAAATATTGCGGCATATTCATAGTCATAAACAAAGTATACTTTAGGAATTTAAAACCAGTTATTCCATACAAAATACTGGTTCTAAACTCTTACAACCACATTCATAAAAGTTTTTATTTTAGGTTTAAGACTCACAGTTGTTATTGAACAGATTCACGCTAAAAACTGTTTAATATAAAATTGTATTCATAAACGCTACAATAGACATTGTGTGTTTTAAGGAATGTTAGGTTACGATACTGGCAACACCGCCATGTTTGGTATTGTTGCAATAAAAAGAATATAATTTCATTCGGATATTGAAATAAATGAATAGCTTTTTATTGTTTTCGTGAAGTTAAGTTTTTTTTAACTCTCTACAATATGTTGCTCAACTTATTTAATACAAGTTTTGTATGAAGTAAACTCAAAAATGTGATATGATTACAAAAGAATTCACACGACTCTTTATATCATGTATGAAAAAGGTACTCGAATAACGAGCCTATTTTCATTTGTGTTGATTATTTCTACATGACTAACATTTCTTTTTGCTTTTATGTGTTTTGATGGTGTTTTTTTTTTTTTGCTAATTTTGTTTAACTTATATAATTTAGTGGCATATTCTATCATATTAAAAAAAACATACGTAAACGCTTATAGCCAAGGCTTCAAGCTTTAATTTAAAGCATATCATGTATTCCTGTGTGCTAAATTTGCAAAGATATGTAAAGTTAAAATTGATATTTCGATAATATGATTTTATTGAAGGTTTATAGTAGGTGCATACCATCTTTAAGCCCATTTTAAAATTTTCATGTATTATAGATTTATGAATGCAATTTTATGAAATTTTGCTTTAAAGTAGTTTATTGCCTTGTTTTAAATATTTATGAATATTTATGTATACTTTACATTGTTTTGACTGTGAATATGCGCCATTCAGTTTAAGGTTTTAAATTTTATATTTAAAAATTGTAATAAGGTATAAATACCACTGTATAGTAAAACTTGATTGTTTTTTCCTCTTTCTTTACCATATCTTAAAAAAAGTTTTAAGGGTTTTAATTTTTTCAGTCGTTGTTGTAATTTTCATGGAAATGCCCATATGTATGTATGTATGTATGTATGTATGTATGTATATAAAACTGCTAGCATACTATTTATGTTATGAAATATAATTTTGACCCTATTTAAGTCATTTTGGAACTATTTTGAGTCGCTGTTAAGACAGTGTTTTCTAAACACGTGACAAGATACATAAAAAAACTTGAGTTGCACCCAAATCCCGTAGCCCGAAACATCATTAACTTTAGAGGCCACACGGCTGAGAAGGAGGGACACTCTTGCTCTCAGCCGAACACGAGAGACGTAGAAAACCAAAGAACCAACCGCTGAAACAAATATTTTTGTCTGGCATTGGCTGGACTTAAAACTTAAAAATTTTAGAGTTAAGATTTGATTACTTATTGTTAGTTCAATTTTATTGAAGATACAATAAATAAATATAACAGAGAAAAAAATTTTTTCGAGTCAAACTCGGCCCGAAATCATAACTTCAATTCCCATCACTGATATACATGTCAAAATAAGTATTTAATTGTATAATATTGGGTGAAGTTCAGATAGATGTCTGGAATCATGTATGTCTGTTTTTCGGCTTAGGTCTCGTTTATGTACTTATCCACTATCATACTCAAAGTTAATTTTTTTTGTGGGCGAAAATCAGCAAATTAGTGCTGCCAATATAAAGAGAAATATAAAATAATTAGGAGCTTAAAAATATTCTGAAACAAGTTGTGGTGAATCAACATTCAAGCATGAATACAGCATCAAATATATTATGATGTAATAAATGCTCTTAGAAAATATGCTACTTTACAATTAATAACCATATTAGTTTTGAACATTAAGTGAATACATTAATGCAGTTTGTGTTTTTGGTATCTCCAATTACACTTCACTGTTATTAATTGTTTAACCATAAATTTTATGTATTATTAGTAAAATTAGCACATTTATTAATTATTGTTTTATTGAATAAGAAAAATTATTCTGATTGGTTAATACAGCAAAAATTTTGTATTACCCAGTTTACATTTTGAGCTTTGGCCCTTCCTCAAACTTGCTATTTTCTTTTGGTGTTCCTTCGTAACCACTCATGCATTCATATTTTGAATTTTTTGTTGCAACGTTCAGGGGCAGCGTTGCCATTTATCAAGTTTTCCCTTTTTTGAAAGTTTTTTGACATACCAAAAAGTTTTAATTTTATATAACGTTTTTTCAAGTTTTTTATAAATATGTATATAATTTCAAATTTGCAGTATAGTATATCGGATGAAAATATTAAGTTATAGTTTATGCAATGATACGATCAAATATTTTCTCACTCCCTTATTACTGCAACAGTGTTTAATTGTGTTTACTCCCTCTACAACTATGCCGTTTTCATACATTCCTTAAAATGAGTTCCAAATACACTTTTTTGTGTTTTCTTGTAAAATTTTAGCACTTTTGTAGAAAAAAAGGTTTTTTGGGTAAAAAAGTTTTTTTTTTCAGAAATAAGTTTTTTTAAATATATATGGCAACGCTGGTCAGGGTACTTTTTGATTTTTAATCGGTGTTGCCATATATGTACATATTTAACTATTCTGTTACAGATAACTAGCAAAGTTGGTAACACTACTCGCAGTTTTTATGTTTAATCGGCAAACAGTTTTTACAAAATTATACAAAAATTTTTAATTTATTTAAAAAGAATTTAATGGTGGAATTTTAGACTGCTATATATGTATCTGTGGACTTTTTACAACATTCTGGCAAAAAACCGGCTTCAATACAAAGATCCAAATCTTGGACGCCATTTAATATAAAAAATTTTCAAAATTGGTCCATAAATGGAAGGGGGAGGGGTGGGAAGTTTGTGGGACCAACCTGCAAGCAAGGCCTTTCAAACAATAAAATAATTCTGAAAATTGGTGCATAAATGGGGGTGTTATGCGATAGTCAATATTTTGGGGGAAAATTTCCCAACCGATTTCCGAAAAAAAATTATGGGACCAATCTGCAAGCAAGCCCTTTCAAACAAAAAAAGAATTTTGAAAATCGGTTACAAAATGACACAGTTATGCATGTAAAAAAATACACACGAATTGATAACCTCCTTCTTTTTTGAAGTCAGTTAAAAAAAATCAAGTAGAATTTTCAAAATTGTCAGGAGAGGAAAATAAACTATTAAAGCCCTTATGCCACTTGCTTATTTTGTCTTTTTAAGATCTTGGAAAGCAGCACAAATATATTGTAATATAAAATTTTATAAAGAGCGATGAGGTCGACTATATTAAAAAAATCTCTAAACATAAGAATTTATATATATATATATATATATATATATATATATATATATATATATATATATATATATATATATATATATATATATATATATATATATATATATATATATATATATATATATATATATATATATATATATATATATATATATATATATATATATATATATATATATATATATATATATATATATATATATATATATATATATATATATATATATATATATATATATATATATATATATATATATATATATATATATATATATATATATATATATATATATATATATATATATATATATATATATATATATATATATATATATATATATATATATATATATATATATATATATATATATATATATATATATATATATATATATATATATAACGAGTGATTTTTTTGCTATTATCTTTTGGCAACACAAGTTTTGACAGCTCACGCACGTTTTGTATCTTGTGTCACTGTCAAACATCTTCAGTTTGGTCTATAATTTAATCATGAATCGTCTTACAAACGAACAAGGCTTGCAAATTATTGAATTTTATTACCAAAATGCGTGCTCTGTTAAGAAAGTTCATCGCGCGCTTCTTCCATTTTATGGTCGACCTACTGAGGCTTCTATTCGGGCTATTGTAAAAAAATTTCGCACCAAATTTACATTGTTGGACATTAAACCACTAACACGTTTACGTAGAGTGCGAACTGAAGAAAATATCGCAGCCGTATCGGCCAGTGTTGGTGATGACCGTGAATTATCGATTCGGCGCCGTTCGCAGCAATTGGGCCTCTGTTACTCCACTACGTGGAAAATTTTGCGGAAGGATTTGGGTGTGAAGCCTTATAAGATACAGCTGGTGCAAGAATTGAAGCCAAACGACCTACCACAACGCCAAACAATGGACCAATTGAGAGGCGAGTTCGGTGAACAGTTTATTTCACGCTTCGGACCAGTCACTTGGCCGCGCAGATCGTGCGATTTAACTCCTCTAGACTATTTTTTGTGGGGCTATGTTAAGGCTAATGTCTATAGCGACAAGCCCGCTTCGATTGACGCACTGGAAGCCAACATTGCCAACATTATTCGTGAGATACCGGCCGAAATGTTGGAAAGAGTATGCCAAAATTGGACTAAGCGGATGGACCATTTGAGGCGCAGCCGCGGCCAACATTTGCATGAAATAATCTTCAAACATTAAATTATATCGACCCAACTATCGATCCAAATAAATATTTCATGCATTTTTCTGAATTTTATGTGTTTTTTTTACTTTCCGATAGTTCTTATAAAATCACCCATTATATATATATATATATATATATATATATATATATATATATATATATATATATATATATATATATATATATATATATATATATATATATATATATATATATATATATATATATATATATATATATATATATATATATATATATATATTTATATATATATATATATATATATATATATATATATATATATATATATATATTTTATATATATATATATATATATATATATATATATATATATATATATATATATATATATATATATATATATATCTATATATATATATATATATATATATATATATCTATATATATATATATATATATATATATATATATATATATATATATATATATATATATATATATATATATTATATATATATATATATATATATATATATATATATATATATATATATATATATATATATATATATATATATATATATATATATATATATATATATATATATATATATATATATATATATATATATATATATATATATATATATATATATATATATATATATATATATATATATATATATATATATATATATATATATATATATATATATATATATATATATATATATATATATATATATATATATATATATATATATATATATATATATATATATATATATATATATATATATATATATATATATATATATATATATATATATATATATATATATATATATATATATATATATATATATATATATATATTTGTATGGTATCGATAAAAGTCTAAACTGTCAAGAAAAATCTAAAAATGTTAAACTTAAAATTTACATTTCGAGCTCAAAACGTTACAGTGCTGTTGATTGATTATGTTTAAACCCAAATATAGCGATTTTAGCGCTAATTTTTCCAAATGAGCTGTTTTTGCAGAATAAAATGAGGCAGCATTGAAATTAAAGAACAAAAAAGTGGTAAACAAACACATATATTTCGTATATTTTTCTCTTTCTTATATTCCTATTTCACTCTTTCAATCTTTAATTTTTTTGTATGTACGAGTAAGATCAGCACTCAGGGCATGACCCCTACACATGTAATGCACTGTGCCGGAATTAGGAAAATTGGTTATGGGAAGGAGGATGGAGGGAGTAGTGTTTACGGGCTTTTGATTTGAACCTTCCAACATTGAAAGTGACAGGAAATACCTCTGCAGGAAACTTATTCCACACACGAACTGTTCGGCCAAAGAACGAATTTTCTCTGTAATGCGTAGTACAATTCGCTGGCGTATCGACCACAAAGGTATGTGCTCTTAATGAAGAACGTCTAGTTCGAAGAAAAGTACTGGTTTCGGGAACAAGTTCCCTGATTTGATCAGAACACATTCCATTGTAGTAACTATAAAACAATGAAATGCATCCCACATTGCGCCGATGCTCCAGCGAGTCAATAGAGTTGGCTACACTACTGTCGCCGATGAGCTTCTTCGCCCTCTCCTGCACGCGGTCGAGTAACTTCAAAACAGACTTCGAAGCATCGGCCCATACATGAGAGTTGTCTTCCATTTTCGATCGGATATAGGTAGTATAAACTCTAAGGAGATCAGATGGAGTGAAATATCTTTTACACCGCCTTAAAAAACCGAGGCACTAGAATGCTTCTTTTGAGAGTTGAAATATATGATCAGTCCACCCAACTGCACACTGAATCTTCATGCCAAGAGCATCAAGAGCATCTGATTCCCCAATATTTATACCATTCATAATTACAGATGGAGCAGCAAGTTTGGTCATGTATCTGTGCGTAAGCAAACTGCATTGGGTCTTACGACACCATTCGTAGATTGTTATAAGATCATGATTAAGAGTTTCATTCATGGTTTGCCTCATCGCCCCAATCTCCGACAGGCTTGGCCTAGTACTGAATGAATATGATATGCAAATGCTGCTATCATCTGCAAAAAAGTATATAGGCTTAGAAGTTTGACAGAGAAGGTCATTAAGAAAAATAAAAAAATGGGTAGGAGAAAGATCGGATTCTTGCGGTATCCCTGAATTAATCTTGAGGTTGTTTGATGAGATCCCATCTATAACAACTCGTGTAGTGCGATCCTTGAGAAAGCTCGATATAAACCGAGAGAAGTCATCACCGGTGTATGGTGTATGGAGTGACACCATTTTTCCGAAAGGATTGCCAGTAAGTCACCCGCAGAGCGTCCTCTACGAAAGCCGTACTGTCGGTCGCTGAGTAAACTGTTGGACTCCAAATACTTCACAAGATGGAAATTTACCATACTTTCCATCACTTTGGAAAGTGCACTGCAGAACTTATTGCGATTGGGCGGTAGTTTTTAGGGTTATTAGCCTCTTTCTTTTTGGGGATTGGCGTTACATTGGCAACCGTCCCACACGATTGAAATTCACCAGCATGGTACAAAGTGGTAAAGAGGGTTGCCAACGCACGTGCTAGCGTCCAAGAGCACTGCTTCAAGACCAGTGCTGAAGTACCATCCGACCCAGGAGACTTATTTATATTGAGATCCGCTAAGACCCTTTTAATTGCGCGCGAACGAATGAATATATTTGGCATAGTTACAGATACTCTATCGAGCGTGGGCAGTGGTTGATTGCTTTCCGGCAAGTGAGAATTACTTGCAAATAATTCAGGGTCAGTGAATATTTGGTCACCCTTTAAGAGTCGGAATTGAGGAACTAGCATTATCCTTTACTCTTTTAACGAATGACCAAAAGCTTTTGCTACCCCGAGGGGCAGCAAGAACTTTAGCACGAAGGCGCTGCTCGTGTAAAGCTTTTTCACGCCTGAGTACACCGGCACACCAAGATCTCGCCCTTTTGCGCAGCGAATCAGTATCTGCATTTTTGTTACTACGCCAGATACTGAACGCTTCCTCGCTGGATCTGACTGCATCTTTGCAAGCCTGATTAAACCAAGACTTCGTTCTGGGTTTTATCGGAATTCGCTTTGATGGAATGAATGTTTTCATTCCAAGCAAAATGGTGCTTACGACCATTTCTGCCATGGCACTGACATTATTGTCAAGGAAACATAGTTTCCAGTTAAAATGCCGAAAAAAGTCGTTGAGCTCAGCCCAACGAGCCTCTTCGTATATATATTTTTAACGTTTCGTAGCTGTTCGTGAAACGTTAATAAAAGACGGGAAAAAGCAAGTGTCATAAGCGCTTAAAGAGCAGAATGAAACTTTTTGTGTTAAAGCAGAAATGAAAATTAGACATATTTAACCGATCTCGATTAGAATTTAGTTAAAATTTTTTATCACTTTTTGTTTTGTTTTTTAACACATCTGAAATTGGCTGTTGATTAGTCGCAAATTAACAAATATGGAAGTAAAGTAAATTTATTTTCAAAATATTAATATGTTTTTAATTAAACATCGTATCAAATAGACGATAAGCAGTTCAACCCCTGGGGAAACAAAATTGATTTTTTTTAATTGTGTTCATGTTTGTGAAAACAAGTTTTTTGCCCGCAACATAATAGTTGTGCAGTAACCTATTGTGCAAAACATTTGGCATAAAATAACACAATAACTGAAAACGGAATTTTTATTGTTTTTTTTTATTCAATGCCTTCTAAATATTGAAATCTTTAACTTGTTATTTGTAACCCAATGTAGTAAGTACTTGTCTCCAATGACATCGCAATGTTAAAGTAATTGGTTAAAATGCCAAAGTAGAAGTAGTGAAGGGCTTGTTTATTAGCATTTGTCATACATTTTTAGAGAAAGATTTTTTGATAAAAAAATTTATAAAATATACCTATTAAAATAAGCAAAATAAAATATGACAAACTTTATCTTTCACAATCATGTACATACATAAGTACATATGTATGTGTGTATATATTTCTAAAGTATTTTGCGTCTATCGTTTCCATATCTTTTTCAAAAACAAGCACTAACAGTAAATTTTTTATCTTTGCTGGAAGTTTGCTTAAATTTTTTAATATATTTATTATTTACTATATATATATATATAACCATTCAGCAATTTACCAAAATTAAAAAAATATGGCAAATCGGCAATACCGTTAATAAATAAGAGGAAAAGAAATATGTAAATGAGAAATGCCACAATAAACCTCTCAATTTTCATGTTATGCTGCTTTGCTTACCCCTCTAGCTAGCTTCTCTACACCTCCCGCCTATAAGCTCGTGTCGCGGGGTTTTTGAGACAGGGACAAAGCGCAGCGTGCGAACTCCGTATATGAAAGTATTTTTAAACAGTCAGCATATTTTTTATATATAAGCTACTTTTTTTTAATAAAATTGGAGAATGAATTATACCATCATAAATTATCGTTGTTTTATTCTCAATTTACGTTCAAGTTGAAAGTGCTTAAAAAATAAATTAAGTAAAGTGCGACTGGTTCGTACACGAAGAGTTCCGTACGTTTTTCGTTATTTTGGGTTTTTTTTTTGTTTTGGCGCTTTTTTCATTTTGCAGTTTTTTTTGCCGATTTTTCGTTTTTTGTCGATTTTTTAAGTTTTGGCGATTTTTTGTTTTAATGTTTTTTCGCTTTTTAACGATATTTTTAGTTTTAGCTATTTATTTAAGTTTTAGCGCTTTTATCCAGTTTAGGCGCTTTTTTCTGCGTTGGGGATTTTTTCGGTTTTTGGTGATTTTTTAGTTTTAGCGTTTTTTTTTGGTTTTGACGCTTTTATCGTTTCGGCAATTTTTTCGATTTTCGTCGATTTTTTCAAGTATTGGAGTTTTTTTTTTGTTTTTGCGCTTTTTCGTTTTGGTGATTTTTTTCCATTTTTTCGATTTTGATGATATTTTTAGTTTTAGCGATTTTTTAAGTTTTAATGCTTTTTTCGTTTTGACAATATTTTTCGGTTTTTGGCGGTTATTTTAGTTTTAGGCGATCTTTTTAGTTTTAGTGATTTTTTGCGATTCTAGCGACTTTTTTGAGCTTTGGTGCTTTTTTTCTTTAAGCGCTTTTTTCATTATGTCGATTTTTAGTTTTCAAATTTTTTTAATTTTGCAATTTTTTAGGTTTAGAGTTTTTTAAAATTCAAGATTTTACCTCTTACGGTTTCCACGATACAGCAAATTGTCCAAATTACATAGTCAAAATTACATTAACTGATAGAACACCCTAAGTTTTTATTGTTTCGAATATGGGTGTTAGCAGACTACACCAATTAACACTGACTTTGAAAATGTAAACTGTCTATATATGTATGTGTCTGTATTTTACATAAGTATTTTAACATTTTTCGTTGCTAGCTTTAGAACACCCTTTGATTTTTAACTGTCATATATTTGTTGTTGCAGAGTCGAAAGTTTTACATGTTCTATGAAAATTTTAGGTGTGTAGTTCTTACGGTTCCCGAGAAAAAGGCCTGTGACAGACGGACAGACAAACGGACGGACAGCGTAGCGAAAACAATAGGGTTCTTTTACACTTTTGGTGTACGGAGCCCTAATTAGTAAAGTTCAAATTTATGTGTTTGAATTGATTCCTACTAATGAAACATTCTAAAAAGAGTCAAGCCATCAAATCCTGAAGGTTCCATCTTTTTTCAAGCGAAGGCTATCTAGTTGTGGTTCCATCGTAAGGAGCTCCCAACAAAGTCAAGAATACTAACATTGTTGCAAATTAAAAAAAGAAATTACGCGGTAATAGCATTTTTTAACCTAATAGTTTTAGTATAATTTTTTTGACGCCCGTTTTGGTTCCCAAGTTACGGAATTTACTATAGAACAGATATAAACGATTTAGGTATCATTTTAAAGAGCTCTGAACTATCTTTGCATTCCTGTATAACATTTTCATATTCAATAACCCATTGCGAGCAAAAAGAAATGTTAACATTTTTTATATGACTTTTCACGTATCTTAAAAACTGACCGATACAACGGTACTTAAGCATGTATTTAGTTTAATATAGACTTATGTACATAAGATAAAGGGTTTGTAGGTGTTCAAAATTGTGTTTGAAGACTACTGACGATTTGGTAAAGCACCAATGAAATGTTGCATATAGACAATGCTTAAACACCAGCAAATACATTTCATTTAAAATAAAATTATGACAACATGTCAAATAAATTTCATAAAGGCTAAATTTCAACACAAGCGCTAGTTTCCAGCAGAAAGTCGATTTTATCAAGAAAATATTGTATTACCAGATTAAGCAGCGTTTACTCCAACTCATTTATGGTGTAGAAAAATTTCAGTGCATAAAGAATAGCTATATTTTTAACATTATTCTATCTTAGCCAAAAATATCTCCAAGAAGTTCAAATTATCGCCAAACGCCATTTCAAAATTTTCATTGCCATAAAAATTTTTTTATCGCCACGTTTGGCGACAAATCACCATATCTGACAACACTACTTACAACATATTGAGTTTAGTAGTTCAGTTCATAGCTTAGGAGCTACGAACTGTTTTAGAACACATTTATGGGACTTAACTACAAGCAGCCTTTCAAACAAAAAAATTTTTTTTGAAAATCGGTACATAAATGGAGGAGTTATGCGATAATCAACATTTTGGGGGGAAAATTTTCCCCCGATTTTCGAAAAAAATTATTTATGAGACCAACCTGCAAGCAAGCCATTTCAGACAAAAAATAATTTTGAAAATCGGTTCACTTTTAACTGAAACATACTATTTTCGATTATTTTTAGAAACTCAATATATCTTCGGCATATTTTATTCGTTTGGGGGGATTTCCCTATCCCCCTCCACCCCTTGTATCCGCGCCTGTAAGACTCAAAGCGGCTGAGCCGATGTTTTTTAAATAGACTAAAAGATTTTAGATCAAGTCACCTTTCAAACAGAAGAAACTAAATTAAAATCAGTGATTTTTTTGGAGTTACTAAAATTTAAGTTTTTCAATTTATAATCGCACTATGTATTTCCCAAAATTAATATTTTACTTATTCAGTAAAATATTAATTGTTTTATAAAAACACATTGAAATTGATCACTGAGGGGTATTAGCTGGTTCCTATGCGCAATTCACTGGGGCTAAATGCAGATCGTCAGGGAACCTAACTTAAAATCGATTGCCGTTTGGGAGCTACGGTGCCACAGACACACAGATTCAGGAGGATACCGGTAGATAACTTGTAAACGGCTGGACCAATTTTCTTCAAACATAGCTAAGAACGCTCTCGATCAAGTCGCATCTCACAGAAAACAAAAAATTAATCAAAATCGGTACAGTGGTTTAGGGTATACGAGGGAGCAGACAGACACAGATACACACTACGGGGTTAAAAAAATTCATATAAATCAAGGTTGGCAACCGTAACGAATAACGGTATCGGTAGCGGTATTTGTATTAAAATTATTATTATTTCGGTATCGGTAGCGGTAGCGGTATTTGAGTTATATCGGTATCGGTATATACCGCTACGGAAACTCTACTACCGGTATTACAATTTAGTATATGAAATCAAACAAAATGCTTAAGAACTAATAAGATACTTTAATAATGCATCGTTTCTAATAGATTTAAACATGTCAACTTCAAATTGGCAGTTTTTGAGATATCTTTGGACTTACTTTTATGATATTTAAGCCACTATTGGATTATATCATTATATATGAACGTTTCGTGTCGCTGTGTTCCTTCACCCTGATCTACGAAACCGCTTCAAAAATTTCAAAAAAATTTTGTAAGTGTATATAATTGACTCAAGGTTGGGATTCCTTTAAAGCAAAAATTTACCTTTGTTATAAACTCAAATCCGTTCTTGAATCAAGCGTTTGTACTTGTTTTAAGAAACGGTTTTAATTACGGATTACCTGATTTTCCTTTGAGTTAATAATAAATTTTATTTGCACGAAACAACAATTTTTTACAAAAAGTCTTTTACACATTTTTAAAAACTGATTACATGTGCACATTGTTAAAAACTAGAATTAATTTACTAACCATAACAACTTTTTTTTTATTATTTCATTTTATTAAGAGTCTATACCTAATAAATTTTTATCATGATAAATGTCAAATCGTTATCAAGATAAAAATTTATCAGGTATATACTGCATTTATTAGTGTTATTGCAGTGTCTTGACAATTTTGTCAGAGCTCAAGCTCAGACAAATTTGTCTTGATAAAAAACGTAAACAAACTGTTTGACGTTTCAATTTATTTTCAAAAACTAAAATTTTTCTTGATAAAAAACGTAAACAAACTGTTTGACGTTTCAATTTATTTTCAAAAACTAAAATTTTTACAACATTTTTACAAAATTATATACGAATAAAGAAAAATATGAAAGCTTTAATTAAATAAAAGCAGTTTAAAAAAAATAAGTGAAATAGTGCATGAATAGTGACAAACTACCTTCACGACGCCAAACAAATTGTAATTTATCAGAACAAAAAACGTATTCTCACAATAACAAAAAATTAAATCTGTTCTGCCGACGTTTTGTTAGTTGTCATGATAAATATATATCAGGTATAGACGTAGGGTAATCATTTTAAGTGCTTTCCCCAAGCCTTGAAAGATTTTCCATACCAAATAACGTAAAAATCCTATAACGCAGCCGCATTTTACGCTATTACATTGCACTTGGTCTCGATTTAATCGGAATAAAAAAATCTTCAAAAGTGCTAATAGCGACGAAAATGTAACCTTTACTGGTAAGTTGGTAAGGGTCACTGAATTTGATTTTTACCTAAAATTCTTGTTTTTTTGCAGCTATCTCAGAAATAATCAACTGTACCAAAAAAATTGTAATGCAAGATTTGTTGGAAATATAATTTCCTACAAAAATGTTATGGAAACTAAATTGCTTAGATAAGTATTTCTTGAGATATCAGACTTTAACTTATTAGTATTATAAAGTTGTTACGGTTCATCGAATCAAAAATATAGAAATAATTTAGAGTCTAATATCTCAAGAAGTCTGGGTGAGTTCCAAAACATCAAAATACTTGTAGTGATGTGCCTTTACTTTGTTTACAAAAATAAAGCAACTAAGAATTTGCATTACTACGATGTAAATAGTACAGAAGTTAAGCAAAAATAGTACAAAACGAAATGAAATAGTACAAAAAAATTTTTTTCGATGAAAGGAACTACCTTATGCCCTCCATAATCAATTTCAATGTTTACAAAAATTCCCAAAAAAAAAACTTTATTAATATGATTATTTCGAACGTATTTGCTTGTGAATCCAAATTGATTATTAGGCTAAGGTTCATAACGTAAGAAGTTCATGTTGTTCGATAACACGATCAATGCAACCCTTTAATGACAACCATCTAGTTGTGACAGCTGATAAAATTTTATCAACTAAAAATGTCGTTGGAGCTTACATTTTCGTAGACAGTTAAAGTAATATCCAGCATTCTCAACAAATCTTCTAAATAAGCTGGAGTATATTTGGAAGCTACTAGATGTACTAAGTGACAAAAGCACTTTGCCAACACAACAAAAGATGTTTGGTCTTTTAAATTAGTACAAACTGAATTATAATTATCGAATATGACATTTGGTGTGTCTCCTGCGAAACCACCAAGGTTTTTGAATAAGATTGCCTTTTTCATAATAGTGTGTATATTTCCGTTGCGGTTGAAGCTTTACATTCTTCCAAATAGCGAAATGCATGTTGTAATTTAGAGTAGCTGTCACCAACATAAATGACAGGAAATGCGATGTTTTCTTACACTTTTAATTTTTCATATAAATGATAAAAAAGAACTACGGCGCAACGTGTTTTTTCATAAAAATTGACATTTCAGTTGAGTAAAGAAAAATAAAAGCAAAAGGCAAAATTTTAATAAGAATAACGAGAACTTTGTCGCTTTGGTTATCGTTATTATTATGGACTTTGTTTCTCTCTGAATGATTTTCGGTCGACGTTACAGTCTTGTTCTGTTTCATCAATAAATCCGTAGAAAACACGTCTCTAATACGTTACTCATAATCGCTGTCGCCTTAGTCATATGCATATTCATGTTTTTTAATATTTCCGAATCTTTAACAGCTCCTTAAAATTGGGCAACATGTTCTCAATGCAGAGAAATAGAAGGTTATTAGCAGCAGTACTGCCAAATGTAAATAATAAAGTGGGCTTTAAAAAAGTATATTTTCAAACAAAAGTTTATGAAACGTTCAGAAAAAATTGCTGTATGATTTATATATTTTTTTATTTTTCAGCCATTAGTTAAATAGTCCAATAATAGTACAAAAATTTCATGGTACAAAAATAGTACAAACATTTTTAAATAGTACAGTTTTTGTACTACAGTACAGAAAGTGGCAACGCTGACTCAGCCTATTAATCTAAGCAATTTGACCTATATACCATTTTAGTAGGAAATTACTTAGTACGTTTACAACAAATCTTCTATTTATATTTTGTTGGCAAAGCTGATTATTTGGGAGATAAATGCAAAAAACGAGAATTTTAGGCAAAATGAAATTCAGTGACCCGTACCAACACATCGGTACAAGTTACACTTCGTCGTACTTTAACAAAATTTTTATTACACTTTTTATTACTTTATACTTAAGTAAGCTAACACCCATACTGAATCGTACTGGATGCATTCCAGATCACCAAATCGGTTTTAGGAGACAACATAGTGCGATTGATCAAACACATAGACCAGTAAACGTGGTTAGAAAAACCTTCGAAGAAAAAAAAATATTGTTCTGCGCTCTTCATCGATGTTTCTCAGGCAGTTGATAAAGTATGGCACGAAGGTTTAATACATAAACTAAAGCAAAATCTACCCGAAAACATCATTAAACTTTTAGAAAGCTACTTAACTGAGCGAAAATTTTTTGTTAAAGAAGGTATTTTTATAAGCTCTCCGCAACCCATTGAAGCCGGAGTTCCTCAAGGCAGCATCCTCGGTCCTGTATTATATCTGATATATGCCTCTGACTTGCCGGTAAGCAGTAACATACACATATCAACATTCGCTGATGATACAGCTTTTCTAAGTATTCACAAAAGTCATCAAGAAGCTTCACGCAAACTGCAAGATTATATACCCCAGTTGGAACAATGCCTAAAACAATGGCGGATAAAAATTGACGAGCAAAAATGTCTACACATTACTTTTACATTGTGCAGAGAAACCTGCCCACCTATACAAATAAATAACCAAACTATACCTCAACACACAGAAGTAAAATATCTCGGTGTTCATTTTGATTGTCGTCTAACATGGAAGTCCCACATAAATGCAAAGGTGAAATTAAAAGCAGCTCAAATGAATTGTCTCATTGGTAGGAACTCTACTTTAAGCTTAGATTGTAAACTTCTTCTATACAACTCCATCCTAAAACCAATATGGTCCTACGTATCCAGTTATGGGGTACTGGCTCGGCATCAAATGTAGAAAAACTTCAAAGGCGACAAAATAAAATACTCCGTACGATTACAGCAGCCCCATGTGTGTAGCTCCGTAGCACGTGACAAGATACATCAAAAAACTTGAGTTGCACCCAAATCCCATAGCCAGAAACATCATTAACTTTAGAGGCCACACTCGGCTGAGAAGGAGGGACACTCTTGCTCTCAGCCGAACACGAGAGACTTAGACAACCACAGAACCAACTGCTGAAACAAATATTTGACTATGAGTAAGCTCATAAGAAAACATGTATTTCAACTTAGTTGTCAGTTGAAAAAGGCGACGTATAAAGTATGACGGATTCTATGTGCCTCGGCCTTAACTCGTGAGGCTGAGCTATATAATTTTTAAGGAAAATCTATTGTTTTTACGTGTATTTTGTATGGAAAAATTTTCCACGCTTTGGGAAAGTAATTAAAATTAATATTGAGGGCTGTAACTTTCAGAGTAATTTTTTGTCGATATATCCAACCGTGTGGACTACAAAAATTAAACTACTTGCAATAAAAACCACCCTAATGAAGCTCCACCTAAAAATTTTCTTTCATACATATACTTATCGTCTTTTTTAGCTTAATTTTTTTAAGATTATGGTCAAATGAGATATAAAGGCGTGTAGCGGCCCAGCAAAAGAAATTTACTTTCTTAAGCTTAGTACTCTGTTAAAATTTGCGAAAAATGTTGATCAACATTGGTTTTTTCATACGAAAAATATGACAAGTAACCAATCATAACTAGCCCTTGAAATTATGCTGCATTTGTGTACGTTTAAAAATAAAACCCCAATGTGTTTGTTGTAAATTCCACACGAAAAAAGTGGTTCTCATATTATTTCGCATGAAGACTCAAAATGTTGAAGATACATTTCATATGTTTTTCACAAAATAAACAGAGTACTACTTCTGCAACAATTTTTCGTGGGCAATTCGTGTAAATTTTTTTTATATGGACTTTTGACAGCACTTCGCACGAAATGATGAACAGAGTACCATGGTTTAGGCATTATCTTTTGGAGTTGTTACTTTGTTAACCGTATTTTTACCACGTCCGACCATCAACTCTGAAAAAATCAAGCTAAAAGGTCTTCATCTAAATCCCTCTTTTTTTACCAGATGAAAAAAATACAAGGCAAAGCACTTTCAGTACGAGATCTTCTATTAATTTTAAATGTATAGAAATTGATATCTAGTTTTGAGTAATATGATCATTCTAAATTTTGGAAAGGACTTTTTGGAAAAAAAGGAAGACGACGGTTTTACCTAGAGCTTTAGTGCAAACAAAACATTTTTTTAGGGCTATAAAAATTTTTTTTGGTGCTATAAAAATTTTTAATAAATATATTTTCGATTGAAATTTTGCACCATATAGGAATTTATGTACCGAGTACAAAGCAAGAAAAACATATTGGGAGTCCCAAGTTTAAAGAAAAGCTTTACCAAATCCTTAAATTGGTCTATTTACCATACTTGAAGTTGAAACAGACATTTTATTTAATGATTCCAGCCTTGCGTATGGAGAAAAAATGCCTTAAATTTGATATTTGTATAATGAAAAAAATTTTCAAATTTTGTATGCTCTGGTTACCGCAGTAACTAAAATGTGTAAACAAATTCTGTAATATGATACTTTAAGACCTTGTGGTACCCTTTAAATTTCAAACTTAGGCTCAACTACACTCTTTTAGCGACATGTGGTTATAGGCGGCCTGTTTGGAAGCTATCCATTTTTTTATATAATTTTTTTCATTTGTATTCCACTGTGCGAGGTTATGTACAATACACCAAAAACTCCAAATTAAGGTCCAAACCAAGCAAAGCATTTAAACTTAATTTTACCGAACGCTAAGCATAGCTTTTGCCGACTTCAAAAGGTTCGGTCAGACACTAATGAATATAAAACCCCTGCTTTTAGTTAAGGTGCTTAAAAATATATTCGAGTTGCAAAACAGAAAAGTTAAATTTATTCTTGCCGTATTGTATTATTTCTCATACCGAAACGGTGATACCGGTATTGAAGGAAACGGTATTTGAATACCGGTATTTTCCAACCGAAAACAATTACGGTATCGGTAGTGATACCGGTATTCAATTTTTAACGGTATTTAATCGGAAGTGGTATTAATTACGGTATCGGTTGCCAACCTTGATAGAAATACATATTATGTAGAAAGAGCTAAAGTAAAAAGCTATCAACATACCTGAACACACATATTTGCATGACACATCAGTCGGCCGTTTTCGAAACGCCAAGTTTGTGTTGTGGCTCTTTGATTATTTTGCGGTCGCACTACAAGTCGTGTGTAATCAGTGGGATTTGGTGGCTTTTCGAGATCTAATACGAGGCGAGGAGTGAAATGTGTTGGCTTAAAAAATTCCGTCGGAGGTGACGACCCTTCATGTTCCAATTGGCCATAGGAGTTCATTAGCCATAGTTGTGAGCGGTCGCCTGTACACTTTCTAGTTATTATAACTCTTTTGTCCTTAACACCCAAAACCAATTGTTGACCTTCTATACCCACATCATTATTATCATTGTCGGACAAAATAACTCGAAATGTTTCTTTAAAACATATGTAAATAAAATTGGCATATGTTATACTTTTAGTAGCATTATTTTTATTGATTGAATATTCAATAAAATTTCCACCAGGTGCTTCTAAAACTAATGATTGTGGTCCTAAAGGGTCATCTAACACATACGCCAATGATGACTGTGGTTTAACATTAGTTCTCCATTGCGGTATGATACCTTTTTGAGAAAAGTATATGGGCACTTCGGAATAATTATCGATTCTTATTGGTGGTGGTAGATTGTTAGCATCCGTAAAGTGCAAAATATATGTTCCTCCATGTAATACAACTTCCAAACGTAAAAATATCATTTCACCTAGTTCATTTCTTACATTTATATAAACACTTTTCGCTTCATTTACAGGTAACCCACAAGACCAATGGGAGCATATGCTGTCGGCTACTCTTACACATAACAATGGCTCCTGTTCACAATTTGACCAATGAAAGGGAAAGTTACATCCCGGTAAAGCATTTATGACTTTATTTGTTGATGTTAGTTCCTTAAATTAAAAAAAGTAAAAGATTGTTAACAGAAAAACTTTGTGTAAAACTTTTACATTATAGCAAACGGATTCGTAAAATTATGTGCACATACATATGTGTATTCTAGTTTTCACCACCCAAAAATATTCGGATAGTCTAAAAACGAATGTATACCAATTTTTAGACCTATTCAAAAATGTTTAGAGGTGGCTCAAAATGACAGAAGTCTTAAAAAATGAAATTTTTTTACTATTTTTTCATTTTGCTTCACCATGTGTATCTCCAATTTCTTTAATTTTTTTTCTCAAATTACACGGAATTTTATCTTTCCAAATTCTAAAAATCCAATCACTAGTAATAACCCAGCAAAAACTTTGCTTACTGGTACACGAAAAAGCATATGAGAATTTAAGTCGTAACTACTAACAATTTGACTTGATAACTACTTATTTTTGTTTGAGAAGTCCAAAAAATAAGGGATACCCCTTACAAATGTATTTACATTGTCGAAGCAATTAACTAGTTATTATTTGGCCTTTTTGAAGCTAAAAAATAAGTAGTAAAATAAACGAATTAAAAAACAATTTTATACACATTATATTTTATTTATATTTATAAATTTTATTTATTATTATTATTTTTTTACCCAGCTGGGATACGAACCTGTGCTCGTTCAGATATTAAGACAAGAACTTTACCCGCTCAGCTATTGTTGACTTCAGTTAATGAGAAAAAATACGTACTAATTTTATTAAGAACTAGGTAGTAGTTCTAATTTGAAGCATAGTAATAAGATAAATAAGTACCACTCATTACTTTGTAGCCCATTAATAAAGTACTACCGATTACAGAAATCACAAAAGTTTTTGCTGGGATCATTCTCTAAATTTGTGTCTTCTATAATAACACTGTGATACACTAAAATTATTCAGTGGTTCTCATGCATCAATTCTGTTTGGTTGGAGCCCATAGAGAAAGAGAATACCTATGATTGTTCTACGTCACTTCGTAAAGTGATTTTATAACGGTAAATGTTAGGGTATTTATTTAATCTGGTTTCTGCTTTAATCGGTTAATCGCTGGATTAATTAATCGAGGTTTTGGCTTAGTCGGTTAATAATCGGTTAATTGCGGTATTAACCGGTTGACCGATTAATGAACTTTTTTCGTAAATCAAGTAATTTTAGCAAATAAAACTGCATAAATTATAACATAACAAACATAACAATTCTTGAACTTAATCAAGTAAAACAAAACTTTAATATGTATTCATTAAAAAATTAACAAGTTTGTGAGATCATTATATCAGTTATTTCAATAGTTTAAGGCGATCTTCTAAAACAATCTTTTAGAAAAATAATTTCTTTAGTTTTGATAAAACTTGACTTCAAAAAATCCTTTCATTTATCGTAGATGTTGAGGAAATCGAAAGCAAGCCACAATACAAAACATCTAGTTTCTCAGTTCTTTTCCTGGATTTCTCTTAACTTATAAAATTTTCCATTATGCCATTAGGGTCCTGTTTTGATTTTGTTTTTAATTCTTAACACTTCTAATTGTTTCGGTTAATTCTGTTAAAACATTTCTTGTATTATTAACGGTAGATTCTTCTGTTGTAAGGTCATCATCTAATTCATGTTGGCAGAGCGAAAAAAAGTTTATTTCCAAATTCCTTAGTTTCCGTTTTTGTACTGTATTTTAAAACACTGTTGCTAGAAGGAAATATTCCTGAGTGGAGGTATAAAATAATTCAATTCTATAAAATCTATTATAAGATTTTATAAAACTATTAAACAAAAACTTAATACATAATTCCCTCAAGTTCAATTAGAGTAGCAGAGTCTTTACTAAATTCTTTTATAGGCACGTCCAAAGATTTTAATGTTTTACTTGAGTTAAAATCACTGAACACACTTATTTGTTTGTATGAAAAGTCATTCTAAACACATACATTTTGTATATGAGACGAAACAAATAATTAAACACACAAAAAATACGTTATAATACTACAAAATAAGAAAAAATTTGTTACGTCGGTTAATCGGTTAATCGACTGAAATTAGCCGATTTAACCGTTAATCGAAAAAAGACAGTTTTAAATTAACCGGTCAGTTAATCGGGTAGTAATTAACCGGTTAACCGATTAACGGTTAACCGAATGAATACCCTAGTAAATGTAGCGAAAAACGGGTTTCTTAAAGCTTGAAATTTAAACAGTCATTACTTCTTTGTTTCAAAACGGAATTCTACGATCTTTTTCAAATTTGAAAGGTATGATTCTTATCTTTCAAATAAGGAATTTTTGAAAATCAGATATAAATGACTAAATTTTCAAAAAAAAATTACTTTTCGCTGGCTCTAAGTTGCTTATGAGATGCTAAACCACTATACGAATTAACTTTTGTGAAAAGCAACATTAAAATAGCTTTCCAAAATATGTAATCACATTAAAATCGGTTAAAAAATATATGAGTTATGGTATGTTTTGTATTTTGACTTTTTTGCTTCTTATTTAAAAATAGGGCAGTCACGCGAATCCATTTCATCATAACTTGAGAACGATTAACCCGATTATAAACATGGAAAGATGCGGAATAAAATTATCCTTAAGTCAACTAAACAGTTTTTAAATTTCCAATTGTTTCGGAGTTATTCAGAAATTAACGGCTAAAAACTAGTTTTTTTCATGCAATTACTAATTTTTTCCGTTTTCAAAAGCTCATAATAAAATAAAGAGGACTAAAATTTTATATTTTTATCAATAACACGAAAGCTGGGTGTATTTGAAATAAAATAAGCCATATATCATTAAAATAGTTCAACACAGGGATGCCAACTTAGCCCTTTTCGGGCTAGATTCAGTCCGTTTTTTGTTAGTCAAAACGCGAAAAAAAATGTTTAGCCCCAAGCAAAAAAAAAAAATACGCGCAAATCTAGCACTTTTTACAATAATAGATCCGTTTGTTTACTTTTACAGTAAAATGCAGTAAATTTTTAATTACTGAGTAAACTGAAAAGTTTACAGGTCGGAAGTTATTTGGTTAAATAGCTGATGTTTCATTAATACTAGTATCCACGATTAAACGTGGTAAAAGCGAACAAAGGCTGTCGGAAGTAGTAGTACTAATCCGTACTGTTAGTCTGATTAGATATTCTAATATTCCACTCTTAAAAAAATAATAATTTGAATTTACATTAATTCAATTATTGTGAACTTAAGCCGAATAATAACAACTTCCGACTTAAACACATTTTCAGTTCAAATAATAATTACGTATAAATATTAAAATTTGCGACGGCACCCGCAAAAAGTTTAATACATGTGTGGTCTCTGCGGCACAGGCTAAGCAGACGCGACAAAAGAAAGGGAAGATATTGCATACCCTCTTAAACGAAAGCCGACTGCAAAACGGAATAAAAATTTTAATTGTTTGCAATTAAAACAAATAGTTTATTTCATAAAAAAATTTATAAATTTATTATTTTATACCCGAAAAAAATTACAATTCCACATTTCATACATATTATTTAAAGTTTTTACATGTACATTTTGCAGCTTGCTTCTACAATGTTCAACCACTTTTGCTACCGAACCAACAACAGATGCAGACGCACAGGCAAACAGAACACTTCATTTACACTTTTTTAATTAATAATTCAACTTTAAATGCTTTATATAATATTTTTACATTATAAAGCAATAATTTTTTGCAGTTTTATGCTGATTAAACACTTTTTCACTGTGACCTAAAACTTATTTCGTTTATTTCTACATCTTTACATCACTATATGTGTCTCTTTTCTACAATAGCCGAGTGGGGAGAAAATCCGAGTTTTTCATTTTTGAGCACTCATTTTCTTCCACTCTGTCTTACTTTGTGTCTGCGTTCTAATTTAAAACTGAACATCAGAATCCAAATTATGACATAAAGAAACCTGTTCAAAACATGTACAATAACAAGAGCTTGATTTATCGTGGATGGAGCTTACGTACAAGCAAAAACCAAAAATAAAAACAAGAGTTGGAAAAATTGGAATAAAGAATCAGAAGGTGAAATTTGTTCGGCTCACCATATTAATAAAAGGAATAGGATAACTCATATTCTATTTCCTCATAAAATTTGGTTAAATAGCTGATGTTTCATTAATACTAGTATCCACGATCAAACGTGGTAAAAGCGAACAAAGGACGCTGATGATGACAGCGTAACGGCTGTCGAAATTAGTAGTACTAATCCGTTCTGCTAGTCTGATTAGATATTCTAATATTCCACTCTTAAAAACAAAAAAAGAATAAATAAATAAAAATAATTTGAATTTACATTAATTCAATTATTGTGAACTTATGCCGAATAATAGTAACTTCCGACTTATACACATTTTCAGTTCAAATAATAATTACGTACAAATACTGAAAAGTTTACTCTCAAAAAAAGCTATTGCTCAATAAAGTACGCGAACGGAAAATAGTAAAAATTCTTAAGATTAATGAAACAGCTGATGGCAAATAAATAATTTCTAACCCCCACATTCATAAATGATTAGTAAAGTTAATGTGTGGAGTAAAACCGGTTTTCCCATACAAAATTCGTACAGTAAACCAACATTAACTTCAATAAATTTTTATGAATATGGGGGTAAGTATTTAGCACTTTCACAACACTAACAAATTAAAGAAATACCAACAAAACAAAACAAATGGTTTCTAAAAGTTTTATTTCTTTTTTTAATGGTATGTGCTTGAAGTAACAAGCAAAAAATCTCATAATAATTATTAATTTTTTATTTTTGTTCCAGTTTTATTTAATTTTTACCTTTTTTCGTTAGTTTTTTCTGCTTACTTTTGTTTGTTTAATATTTGCATCATATGTTTCTCATTTTACGAAATTTTACTACCAAAAATTTCTGCAGTAAACATTTTTAAATACTCAGTCATGAACTGTCACTTTACTCTCTCAATTTGTGTTCTCATTTACTGTATTTTGTGTAAACGAACGCAAATTAGTAAAATGAAGTAAAGTTCAGTAAAAATTTGTAGAAACTTTTGGATACTCGAACGCACATAATATTTTAGCCTTTTTAGGCTCTTTTTACTTTTTAATCAATATGGGTACAATTTTTCATTTTGCGAACTGTTTCTTTCTTTATTCTGGCAATAGCGACTTGTGAATTAATGTGGAAACATCGTTTTTACTCATTTTCTTTTGTTAGATTGCTTTACCAGCAATAAAAAAAGAAGAGTCTAGTATAATCTTCTATTTTTTTTTTAATTGGTTGTGATTTTAAGTTCTTTCCAAACTTTAAACGTGTTTTGATTTTCACAAGAAACACTTTATAAGTTAGTCCTTTTTTGCGCTTTTTCTAAAACTTTTTTGGATATGAAAAAAATATATATATAGTTAAGCGGTATCATTCAGTTTGAATTAGCTGTTGGCCAAATACTTATGACACCTTTTTTTGAGGGTTCACTGATTTTCAGAAACTTTGGAGGTCCATAAAAAAATTGGTCACCAAATTTGACAAACTGAGTATAGGGTTTTACTATCCTGTGTTACTGCAATCGAACCTGTACTGTTCAGTCCGTGTGTTTTTCCAAAAGTTTTAATTTGTCGCATAGTGTAATTAATTATAATTTTTTGCTCAAAATTTTGGAAAATCGATACATGTTCTGAGTAAAAGGCGGAAAATTGGTGAGGAAATTGCATTTAATATGTGGCAAAAACAGCGTTACCGGGAACAAAAAGGGCATTTTTAAAATAAAAGAGGCACAAAAAGTGGATTTCTGAGAAAACATTTTATAACAAGAAAAATTTCAACAAAAATTCAGTTACCAAATCACCAAAAAAATAATTCGAAAACATTTTCAAAACTCATTACAACTCTACTAGAAAAAGTACTTATTTTTGTTCTTGAAGTCCAAAAACGAGGGAAAAGACGATGAATTTAAAAGAAGATACGGACAACATCAGCACAAGTTACAAAGTGGCAAAAAAGTAAACCTGTGATATAGTTTTTTAAGTTGTGTTCTTTGTTTATTTACTTTTTTTTGTAAAAAAATGTTTAGTTTGAAATATTTATTGAACAAAATCCACCTAAATTGGGGTTTTAACAATAATTAATGAAAATTAAAATAATATTGTAAGTTTTATATTGAAAAAACGTGCAATGATAACAATATTAATAAAATGTTTTTAACAAATAAATAGATTTCCCATCCCTTGATAAAGTCAACAAATAATTGATGAAACGTCGGGAAAAATGAAATAAAATAATTTGTTTTATTTGCATTATGAATCTTTAGGCCTTATTAGCTCATTTCAAAATATACGAAGCCGTTATATTTTGGATGTTTACATCAAACAAATAAGTACTTTTCTTTTTACTTAAAAATTCTTTAAAATAATGTATTTTTATTGTCTATCTGAAAAATAGCTTATTATACATATTTATGTACATGCATTTATCATCTTAAACAGTCGCGGATCGTTCTAAAGTTTTCTTTCTAATTTTAAGTGCATATAAATCAGAGCCAGGCAAAGAAAAATCTAAATAAATGAGAAAAAATTTGTTGTTTAAGTGTGTTGGTGTTTAATTGCATTGTTTTTAGTACCGCAATAGAAACTTGCATTTTAGTTATCTTGGAGGGGGAATCTCCTTTTTCAATTCATCTGGATCCGCGTCTTGCATTAAGAACTATTAATTGAATTAATTGAAAACAAATATTTTCTTTTAAAAATATTTCTAAAAAATAAATTTTGCTTTAATTTATTTTTGTCATGTCTGAAATTTTATATTTTCAATTTGGAAATAAAATATAAATGTGAATAAGGCTATAAAATAATGAGTGTGATTAGGTTTAACATTTTTGCAAAGCTATTTGATAGTTCTATCAAAAATTTTTGTTCAAACTACTAATAAAATTCGACTTATTAATAAATAATACGCATTACTGAATGGTAAACGAAGCAAAAAATAGATTTTCGACTTTTCGATCAATAATTTTCCATTCCGATTAATTAGCAGATTAATCGATTGTTTTATAGTCGATTTTTATTTGTTTGTATTTTTGTTTAGACTAAATTTACAGGATGAAATATTTCATGAAATTTGTGGCATGAAACTTTCTTTGTTTGCTAATACAATTAGGCTTGCCACCCGTACTTTATAATAAAGTATTTTACGTTATTTCGGGTAACTGTACTCTATACTTTATGAGAACAATAAAGTACGCGAAAATACTTTATTTCGCATGATTTGATTTATTTAGAATTAAAAATAAATTCAGGTTATATATTTGTCAGTCAGGTTATATAAATCACTTTAATCGAACTAGCCTTTGACTCTGGGAAGTATCTGGAAATGACCGAAATTAAAATTTTTTCTTTACTTTTCTCGTGTTAAGCATATCCTAATCACTCTAAAAAATGCATTAGAAACTTTATACATTTTGCTTGTAAAGTAGTGCTATGTTCTTGGCTTGCCTGAAACAAGTCTTGAACTTAACACCTCAAGGTTTGTAGTCAAACGCCATTCAGCTAAAAAAAATTAAACTGATGTCTGCAACGGAGCTGACTAGCGAAATGAACACGCGTTTTTATTATTTATTGATAAAGCCTTAAAGTACCTAAATAAATGGTTTGATTTCAAAAACACAAACTTGTTATTTACAATTAGCAATATAAATTTAAAGAGCAATGTTGAATTTGATAATATTGTTAACATAATGAAAATTTTAAATCTGAAAAAACTTAATATAAATATGGATGATCTTTATGGAGAAATTGTGTTATTAAACAAACTTTACGATCAGATATACAGTTGTGAAGGTTTTGCGGAATTATTTAAATAAAAAAGTAAATAGCAGCTAGTATTTAATAAGACTGATTATAATTTATCAAATTTGTATAAAGTAATTTTATTTTTACTTTCTATTCCTGCCACGTCAGCATTCACAGAGAGAGTTTTTTCTGTAATGAAGAGCAAATTTTGAGACGAAAGAAACAAAGAGTGCTGAATCTGATAAAAAAATTAATTAATTATTTACTTTAATTTAAATATAGACTGTAAAGATGCTGTGCAATTGTTTACAACTGATAATTTTTTTATAAAACTTGCGAAAAGCAATAAAAATACGTTTTTAAATGTAACAATAAAAATAAATAAATTGTACTTTATTTTTATACTGTGTACTTTTTTTCTTAGCCTTTATAACCAATGTACTTTAATAGGCAAACAGAAAGGTGAAACCCTAATTACATCCCGTCTACATTAAGCTTAGTCTAGACGGCATGTTGAATCAGCAAATGTATGCTAACACTCATATGCTTTAAAATAACAACAAATGCGTCTGTCAGCATATTCAATATGCTAAGCGTCTACACGGTATGCTGAAAGTATCATATTTTTTGAAGTCAACATATAACAGCAAATGATATGTCAACATATTAGTTAGCATACAATTTTTGCGTCTACATGATATGTTGAATTCCGTATGATGATATATATGCAGAGTCGTGCAAACATTTGTTTATAAACTTCAAATAAGTTTTACACTACTTTTTCTTTATTACTTATTTCTATCAATTATCGCTTTTATTGCAAAATTAATATTTTTAGTGCGAAATAAATTTTTAAAAATAAAATATAATATCTACGATGTATATATCACTAGCATTGTTCTGAAGAACGCACATATTAGAAAATATGCGAAAAATTGCTAAAATGTGTTGAAGAAATGGCTTAAGTCAAGAATACCAACGCTGTTGAAAATTAAAATAATAATAATCATGAGGTAATAGCCCTTTTTAGACAAATAATTTTTGAGAATTTTTTCGGCGCTCTCTTTTGGTTTCGGAGTTACGGGGTTCAAAACTTTTATTTTGAATTGGCCATAACTCCTACAATTCTTCATGGATAATCGATATGTATATCATTTTAAAGTGCTCTAAAATACTTTTCTACTGGTAAATAAATTTTTGAAATCCATTAACCCATTGTGAGCCAAATGCAATTAAAAAAAAACAACCCGACTTTTTACGTAAAAACACCGTTATCTCAAAGACTTACCCATATAACGGTACTTAACCATGTATATAAATTTATAGAGAAATTTCTTGAAAGCTATCACTAATGAAATACGGAAGATATGCAGCTTCAAAAACGAGTTTTCAAAAATACATATTTTTCGAGGCAATCTCCATGTGAGCATTGGTATGTATATGAAAAGTGCTGTTTTAGTTTAGGAGATGTTAAAATGTATAATAGGTTTTTTGCTAGGCAAAACATTTTTCCTCAGCGAAGCCACTATTCGACATTCATAAAGGAGAAAATCTCTAAGCCCGGCCAAAGGCCGGTTAGTCAGACAATCTTTACTCAGCGAAACCACCATTCGACATACATAATGAAAATAAGTATATCAAATGAAAACTTGGAAGGTTCTCTACAAAATTATATACATGCTTAAGTATCGATATATTGGTAATTTTTTCAGATAAAGGTGTGCTGCAAAAAGTCGTGTTAAAAATATTTAAAACAGTATTTGGTTCAGAATGGGTTAACGGATATCAAATTGGGTTGACGGATATAAACCAGTAGATAGGTATTTTATAGCGCCTTAAAATGATGTACATATCGTTTATATCCGTGCAGAATTCTAGGAGTTATGGCCAGTTCAAAATGAAGTTTTTGAGCCCCGTAGCTCCGGAACCAAAAGAGAGCGCCGAAAAAAAACTTCACAAATATTGTTTGTCTAAAAAGTGCTATTACCTCATGTGTTTTTTATTTCAATTTTCAACAGCGTTGGTATTCTTGACTTGTTCCGAAGAAATTACTAAACTCCAAAGAATAAGAAAATCAAATAAATCGCGAAAATAGCGAAAATACCCAAGAAATTGATAACATCTCGGAAATTGGAATGTCCCGTGCCGAATCAGGCAACATAGTTAACATATATTATGAGAGTTGAGCTGAAATATAAATTCTATATGCTATCAAATTTGTTATATGCTGAAAAGCTTGCGTACACTTTTCAACAAACAACATATCTCTTAGCATACGTAGTAAATTTGTTAAAACATAAAAATATGGTGTCTACACGATATGCTAAAATCATATGTTTGTTGACAACGTTAAAAAATGGCCGCCATATGTGGTTAAACATACGTATGTTGAAAAAATTTTGTGTCTACACGATATGTTGGCACTGGTAACAAATTTTTTACCATAAATATGCTGATTCAACACATCGTCTAGACTAAGCTTTAGACATGAAATGCTGTTAAGACATGATGTTATGAAAGCAATAATAAATATTAGGGTATAATCATGATGCCAAATTATGATTCAAATAGCTGTTTTTTTATTTATTCAAGTCAAAATTTAAACGTGTGAAGTGGATACAAAAATATTATTTACGCGTATATAAACCATATTTATGTACGTACATCTATATTTAAAAAGCGCCAAGATTGCGCCGAAAAAATAGTGTCGATTTTGGGAATTCAAAAACAGGGAAAAACTAGGGAAATTTATGGGTATTTTCACATTATATGGCTTCGATTTCGGGAATTAAAATCGACGCAGATTTTTCCCAGGAGCAGAGTAATTCTGCTCGGCTACAGACCTATGGAATATGAAAGTAGGCACCTTAGCGCACAAAATAAGACATTCGTGCAAGAAATCGTCAAAGCCGTTCCCGAGAAAAGTGTGTTTTTCCAAAATGGCAAAATAAATGTACGCTGATTTTTCCCAGGAGCAGGGTAGTTCTGCTCGACTACAGACCTATGGAACATGAAAGTAGACACCTTAACGCACAAAATGAGACATTCGTGCAAAAAATCGTCAGAGGCGTTCCAGAGAAAAGTGGGTTTTTCCAAAATGGCAAATAAAATCGACGCTGATTTTTCCCAGGAGCAGGGTAGTTCTGCTCGGCTACAGACCTATGGAATATAAAAGAAGACACCTTAACGCACAAAATTAGACATTCGTGCAAAAAATCGTCAGAGCCGATTTTTTGGACGAACTGATGAAAATTTGACTGTAACTCAAGTTCGCCAATATGTACTATAATTTAATTTATCCTATACTACATGTGCCCGCCCGCTCCGCGCGCTTAAAGATCACTTTATGACTATAAGGTGTCTGTAAAATATAATAATATAACGTTTTTTCCACATTTTTTAAAGTTCTCGTTATACAAAATAAACAACGCTACCACCGTTAAAAAACAACAAAAACACCTTTCTAATTTCCAACAAGATTTATCGCGGTAAAAAGTACCCTATGTTTGAATCAGGACTCTAAAGTACCACTATACCAAATTTCATGAAAATTACTTCAGTGGTTTTTGCCTGAAGCGTGTTCGGACAGACAGACAAACAGAAAAAATGCAAACAATTTTGTTATTTGTTCTCTACATCGATTACAGTTTACGCCACAATAAAAATTTTCAAAAAATATTACATGTACTGATACGCCCTTTTTACAGTTTCATTATATGTATAGATTTAGATTTCAAAACTGATTTCAAATATTTTGAGGTAATCAACTAACATAAATAAAAATTGCAAATTAAAAAATCGTAAATAATCGTGACAGAATATACATATGTATGTATGTATGTATGTATGTATGTATGTATGTATGTATGTATGTATGTATGTATGTATGTATGTATGTATGTATGTATGTATGTATGTATGTATGTATGTATGTATGTATGTATGTATGTATGTATGTATGTATGTATGTATGTATGTATGTATGTATGTATGTATGTATGTATGTATGTATGTATGTATGTATGTATGTATGTATGTATGTATGTATGTATGTATGTATGTATGTATGTATGTATGTATGTATGTATGTATGTATGTATGTATGTATGTATGTATGTATGTATGTATGTATGTATGTATGTATGTATGTATGTATGTATGTATGTATGTATGTATGTATGTATGTATGTATGTATGTATGTATGTATGTATGTATGTATGTATGTATGTATGTATGTATGTATGTATGTATGTATGTATGTATGTATGTATGTATGTATGTATGTATGTATGTATGTATGTATGTATGTATGTATGTATGTATGTATGTATGTATGTATGTATGTATGTATGTATGTATGTATGTATGTATGTATGTATGTATGTATGTATGTATGTATGTATGTATGTATGTATGTATGTATGTATGTATGTATGTATGTATGTATGTATGTATGTATGTATGTATGTATGTATGTATGTATGTATGTATGTATGTATGTATGTATGTATGTATGTATGTATGTATGTATGTATGTATGTATGTATGTATGTATGTATGTATGTATGTATGTATGTATGTATGTATGTATGTATGTATGTATGTATGTATGTATGTATGTATGTATGTATGTATGTATGTATGTATGTATGTATGTATGTATGTATGTATGTATGTATGTATGTATGTATGTATGTATGTATGTATGTATGTATGTATGTATGTATGTATGTATGTATGTATGTATGTATGTATGTATGTATGTATGTATGTATGTATGTATGTATGTATGTATGTATGTATGTATGTATGTATGTATGTATGTATGTATGTATGTATGTATGTATGTATGTATGTATGTATGTATGTATGTATGTATGTATGTATGTATGTATGTATGTATGTATGTATGTATGTATGTATGTATGTATGTATGTATGTATGTATGTATGTATGTATGTATGTATGTATGTATGTATGTATGTATGTATGTATGTATGTATGTATGTATGTATGTATGTATGTATGTATGTATGTATGTATGTATGTATGTATGTATGTATGTATGTATGTATGTATGTATGTATGTATGTATGTATGTATGTATGTATGTATGTATGTATGTATGTATGTATGTATGTATGTATGTATGTATGTATGTATGTATGTATGTATGTATGTATGTATGTATGTATGTATGTATGTATGTATGTATGTATGTATGTATGTATGTATGTATGTATGTATGTATGTATGTATGTATGTATGTATGTATGTATGTATGTATGTATGTATGTATGTATGTATGTATGTATGTATGTATGTATGTATGTATGTATGTATGTATGTATGTATGTATGTATGTATGTATGTATGTATGTATGTATGTATGTATGTATGTATGTATGTATGTATGTATGTATGTATGTATGTATGTATGTATGTATGTATGTATGTATGTATGTATGTATGTATGTATGTATGTATGTATGTATGTATGTATGTATGTATGTATGTATGTATGTATGTATGTATGTATGTATGTATGTATGTATGTATGTATGTATGTATGTATGTATGTATGTATGTATGTATGTATGTATGTATGTATGTATGTATGTATGTATGTATGTATGTATGTATGTATGTATGTATGTATGTATGTATGTATGTATGTATGTATGTATGTATGTATGTATGTATGTATGTATGTATGTATGTATGTATGTATGTATGTATGTATGTATGTATGTATGTATGTATGTATGTATGTATGTATGTATGTATGTATGTATGTATGTATGTATGTATGTATGTATGTATGTATGTATGTATGTATGTATGTATGTATGTATGTATGTATGTATGTATGTATGTATGTATGTATGTATGTATGTATGTATGTATGTATGTATGTATGTATGTATGTATGTATGTATGTATGTATGTATGTATGTATGTATGTATGTATGTATGTATGTATGTATGTATGTATGTATGTATGTATGTATGTATGTATGTATGTATGTATGTATGTATGTATGTATGTATGTATGTATGTATGTATGTATGTATGTATGTATGTATGTATGTATGTATGTATGTATGTATGTATGTATGTATGTATGTATGTATGTATGTATGTATGTATGTATGTATGTATGTATGTATGTATGTATGTATGTATGTATGTATGTATGTATGTATGTATGTATGTATGTATGTATGTATGTATGTATGTATGTATGTATGTATGTATGTATGTATGTATGTATGTATGTATGTATGTATGTATGTATGTATGTATGTATGTATGTATGTATGTATGTATGTATGTATGTATGTATGTATGTATGTATGTATGTATGTATGTATGTATGTATGTATGTATGTATGTATGTATGTATGTATGTATGTATGTATGTATGTATGTATGTATGTATGTATGTATGTATGTATGTATGTATGTATGTATGTATGTATGTATGTATGTATGTATGTATGTATGTATGTATGTATGTATGTATGTATGTATGTATGTATGTATGTATGTATGTATGTATGTATGTATGTATGTATGTATGTATGTATGTATGTATGTATGTATGTATGTATGTATGTATGTATGTATGTATGTATGTATGTATGTATGTATGTATGTATGTATGTATGTATGTATGTATGTATGTATGTATGTATGTATGTATGTATGTATGTATGTATGTATGTATGTATGTATGTATGTATGTATGTATGTATGTATGTATGTATGTATGTATGTATGTATGTATGTATGTATGTATGTATGTATGTATGTATGTATGTATGTATGTATGTATGTATGTATGTATGTATGTATGTATGTATGTATGTATGTATGTATGTATGTATGTATGTATGTATGTATGTATGTATGTATGTATGTATGTATGTATGTATGTATGTATGTATGTATGTATGTATGTATGTATGTATGTATGTATGTATGTATGTATGTATGTATGTATGTATGTATGTATGTATGTATGTATGTATGTATGTATGTATGTATGTATGTATGTATGTATGTATGTATGTATGTATGTATGTATGTATGTATGTATGTATGTATGTATGTATGTATGTATGTATGTATGTATGTATGTATGTATGTATGTATGTATGTATGTATGTATGTATGTATGTATGTATGTATGTATGTATGTATGTATGTATGTATGTATGTATGTATGTATGTATGTATGTATGTATGTATGTATGTATGTATGTATGTATGTATGTATGTATGTATGTATGTATGTATGTATGTATGTATGTATGTATGTATGTATGTATGTATGTATGTATGTATGTATGTATGTATGTATGTATGTATGTATGTATGTATGTATGTATGTATGTATGTATGTATGTATGTATGTATGTATGTATGTATGTATGTATGTATGTATGTATGTATGTATGTATGTATGTATGTATGTATGTATGTATGTATGTATGTATGTATGTATGTATGTATGTATGTATGTATGTATGTATGTATGTATGTATGTATGTATGTATGTATGTATGTATGTATGTATGTATGTATGTATGTATGTATGTATGTATGTATGTATGTATGTATGTATGTATGTATGTATGTATGTATGTATGTATGTATGTATGTATGTATGTATGTATGTATGTATGTATGTATGTATGTATGTATGTATGTATGTATGTATGTATGTATGTATGTATGTATGTATGTATGTATGTATGTATGTATGTATGTATGTATGTATGTATGTATGTATGTATGTATGTATGTATGTATGTATGTATGTATGTATGTATGTATGTATGTATGTATGTATGTATGTATGTATGTATGTATGTATGTATGTATGTATGTATGTATGTATGTATGTATGTATGTATGTATGTATGTATGTATGTATGTATGTATGTATGTATGTATGTATGTATGTATGTATGTATGTATGTATGTATGTATGTATGTATGTATGTATGTATGTATGTATGTATGTATGTATGTATGTATGTATGTATGTATGTATGTATGTATGTATGTATGTATGTATGTATGTATGTATGTATGTATGTATGTATGTATGTATGTATGTATGTATGTATGTATGTATGTATGTATGTATGTATGTATGTATGTATGTATGTATGTATGTATGTATGTATGTATGTATGTATGTATGTATGTATGTATGTATGTATGTATGTATGTATGTATGTATGTATGTATGTATGTATGTATGTATGTATGTATGTATGTATGTATGTATGTATGTATGTATGTATGTATGTATGTATGTATGTATGTATGTATGTATGTATGTATGTATGTATGTATGTATGTATGTATGTATGTATGTATGTATGTATGTATGTATGTATGTATGTATGTATGTATGTATGTATGTATGTATGTATGTATGTATGTATGTATGTATGTATGTATGTATGTATGTATGTATGTATGTATGTATGTATGTATGTATGTATGTATGTATGTATGTATGTATGTATGTATGTATGTATGTATGTATGTATGTATGTATGTATGTATGTATGTATGTATGTATGTATGTATGTATGTATGTATGTATGTATGTATGTATGTATGTATGTATGTATGTATGTATGTATGTATGTATGTATGTATGTATGTATGTATGTATGTATGTATGTATGTATGTATGTATGTATGTATGTATGTATGTATGTATGTATGTATGTATGTATGTATGTATGTATGTATGTATGTATGTATGTATGTATGTATGTATGTATGTATGTATGTATGTATGTATGTATGTATGTATGTATGTATGTATGTATGTATGTATGTATGTATGTATGTATGTATGTATGTATGTATGTATGTATGTATGTATGTATGTATGTATGTATGTATGTATGTATGTATGTATGTATGTATGTATGTATGTATGTATGTATGTATGTATGTATGTATGTATGTATGTATGTATGTATGTATGTATGTATGTATGTATGTATGTATGTATGTATGTATGTATGTATGTATGTATGTATGTATGTATGTATGTATGTATGTATGTATGTATGTATGTATGTATGTATGTATGTATGTATGTATGTATGTATGTATGTATGTATGTATGTATGTATGTATGTATGTATGTATGTATGTATGTATGTATGTATGTATGTATGTATGTATGTATGTATGTATGTATGTAGGTAGTATGTATGTATGTATGTATGTATGTATGTATGTATGTATGTATGTATGTATGTATGTATGTATGTATGTATGTATGTATGTATGTATGTATGTATGTATGTATGTATGTATGTATGTATGTATGTATGTATGTATGTATGTATGTATGTATGTATGTATGTATGTATGT
>CATQFL010000230.1:0-32010 GCA_956483635.1 Panzeria rudis
TACATACATACATACATACATACATACATACATACATACATACATACATACATACATACATACATACATACATACATACATACATACATACATACATACATACATACATACATACATACATACATACATACATACATACATACATACATACATACATACATACATACATACATACATACATACATACATACATACATACATACATACATACATACATACATACATACATACATACATACATACATACATACATACATACATACATACATACATACATACATACATACATACATACATACATACATACATACATACATACATACATACATACATACATACATACATACATACATACATACATACATACATACATACATACATACATACATACATACATACATACATACATACATACATACATACATACATACATACATACATACATACATACATACATACATACATACATACATACATACATACATACATACATACATACATACATACATACATACATACATACATACATACATACATACATACATACATACATACATACATACATACATACATACATACATACATACATACATACATACATACATACATACATACATACATACATACATACATACATACATACATACATACATACATACATACATACATACATACATACATACATACATACATACATACATACATACATACATACATACATACATACATACATACATACATACATACATACATACATACATACATACATACATACATACATACATACATACATACATACATACATACATACATACATACATACATACATACATACATACATACATACATACATACATACATACATACATACATACATACATACATACATACATACATACATACATACATACATACATACATACATACATACATACATACATACATACATACATACATACATACATACATACATACATACATACATACATACATACATACATACATACATACATACATACATACATACATACATACATACATACATACATACATACATACATACATACATACATACATACATACATACATACATACATACATACATACATACATACATACATACATACATACATACATACATACATACATACATACATACATACATACATACATACATACATACATACATACATACATACATACATACATACATACATACATACATACATACATACATACATACATACATACATACATACATACATACATACATACATACATACATACATACATACATACATACATACATACATACATACATACATACATACATACATACATACATACATACATACATACATACATACATACATACATACATACATACATACATACATACATACATACATACATACATACATACATACATACATACATACATACATACATACATACATACATACATACATACATACATACATACATACATACATACATACATACATACATACATACATACATACATACATACATACATACATACATACATACATACATACATACATACATACATACATACATACATACATACATACATACATACATACATACATACATACATACATACATACATACATACATACATACATACATACATACATACATACATACATACATACATACATACATACATACATACATACATACATACATACATACATACATACATACATACATACATACATACATACATACATACATACATACATACATACATACATACATACATACATACATACATACATACATACATACATACATACATACATACATACATACATACATACATACATACATACATACATACATACATACATACATACATACATACATACATACATACATACATACATACATACATACATACATACATACATACATACATACATACATACATACATACATACATACATACATACATACATACATACATACATACATACATACATACATACATACATACATACATACATACATACATACATACATACATACATACATACATACATACATACATACATACATACATACATACATACATACATACATACATACATACATACATACATACATACATACATACATACATACATACATACATACATACATACATACATACATACATACATACATACATACATACATACATACATACATACATACATACATACATACATACATACATACATACATACATACATACATACATACATACATACATACATACATACATACATACATACATACATACATACATACATACATACATACATACATACATACATACATACATACATACATACATACATACATACATACATACATACATACATACATACATACATACATACATACATACATACATACATACATACATACATACATACATACATACATACATACATACATACATACATACATACATACATACATACATACATACATACATACATACATACATACATACATACATACATACATACATACATACATACATACATACATACATACATACATACATACATACATACATACATACATACATACATACATACATACATACATACATACATACATACATACATACATACATACATACATACATACATACATACATACATACATACATACATACATACATACATACATACATACATACATACATACATACATACATACATACATACATACATACATACATACATACATACATACATACATACATACATACATACATACATACATACATACATACATACATACATACATACATACATACATACATACATACATACATACATACATACATACATACATACATACATACATACATACATACATAGATACATACATACATACATACATACATACATACATACATACATACATAGATACATACATACATACATACATACATACATACATACATACATACATACATACATACATACATACATACATACATACATACATAGATACATACATACATACAAATATTCGCTCAGCTAAGTAGATTTCTAATAGATTAAGGGTATTCGCGGGTAGTTTTGCTTTAGTTTATGAATTAAACTTTCCTGCCATACTTTATCAAATGCCTGGTAAACATCGATGAAGAGCGCAGACCAGTATTTCTTTTCCTCGAAAGTTGTTCTTACCACGCTCACAAGACTATGTTTGTTCGGTCGTGCTATATTGTCTCCTGAAACCAAATTGGTGGTCTGCAATGCATCCAGTACCATTCAGTTTGGGTGTTAGCTTACTAATAAGTAGCTTTTCAAATAGTTTTGATATGTTAGACAATAGGCTTATAGGCCTATAGGATTAAACCTTCGTATGGGCTTAGGTATCATAGTAGCCAGCGAAACATCTATTCGGCGGGATAGTATTTGAGGCGCAAAATACCATTAAAGATAAATACAATTATCCTTTTTGCAGTATAGGGTAGCTCTAAAAGCATTTTATTGCTTATTTTATCATCACCTGGAGCTTTTTTCGAATTTAAGCCAGCAATACAGGGACTAATCTCACGAATATTGAACCTCAATGCAAAATCTGGTACAGCAACTACTGGTTGCAGCTCAAGTGTAGTATCAGACGTATTTGGAGTAAATACTTTCTGCAAATGGTTTACAAATAGACCACTTTTTCGAGCGTCAGTTCCTGCCAAGTCTACATTCGAACCTCGCAATGGAGGCTTATATCACTGGTCTTTTGAGACCTCTGCCTGCTCGCCATAGTGAATAGTCTGTTTGTGGTGTTGCGTCGAGCCCCTTCAGAAATTTTTGCATAGAAGTGGTTTTTTTGATGTGCTACTACATAGTGTTGCCATTCTCTAGGCGCACCTTTTACCTTTCTAAAATCAATAACATCAGGTATATTTTGGCGATGTCTTGGCCAGTAAGTTGGCTGTCCATTTGAAACAACGTTCAAACAACTTTTACGAATTGTGTCAAACAACACGCGCCTGTTACGGGAGGGGGGCGCGATCCCCAGAACGTATGCTTAGCGTTGTAGTTACCGGTGGCCAAAAGGCGTGGACCTAGTGATTTAAAAATTGTACTATATTGACTTTCTGTAATAAAATACGTGGGATGAAATCACTAGGCTTTGATGAACATTTTTAATTCAGATGTTAGTTGTTTGAAGATAGCCTTTGCAGTGATCACACATTAAGTAGTATTTTAATTGCGATTTTATTAGTATAGCTGATCCACCACAAAGCTCTACTTTGGGGGCCCTTTGTGACGTAAAGGGTATATGCCTTGACTTTAAAAAAGCTTGTAGCCGTCAAGTGTGTCTCAGAGATAAGCATAACATCAATTTGTTTATCCATCATGAAGTATTCTAGTTCATTTTAATATTGCCGCATGCGGTTTGCATTCCAGAAGCAGATTTTTAAGTTTATTATTTGTTTAATGCAGCCTGCAATAATGTAGACTGCATTTTTAACATTTCCTGCATATAGCCTGTCAGTCCAGATGTCGTGGGTTCGATTCCCGCCATAGGCCCAAGCTGATCTCTTCGCGGGTTGTGTTTGTTCTTTAAAAAAAAAATTTACGGTTTGAATTAAATTTTCTATTGAAGCTTCAATTCGATGAAAATTTAAACCAGTGTTATCATTGCAAGAGGCCGCTTTTGAACTGTGGGCTGATTAGACTTCAATGCGTTTGCGTATGAGAACTGGCTGCTGAGTATGTTTTGCGGTGTGGCCTGGTTAGCCTTTAAAACTTTGGCGTATATATGCTGGCAAAGAAGTGCAAAGTGAAATGCTTATTTTTCTGAAGTAATAGAGTTTGCTGTTTTAAAAAACAAAAAAAAAATTAAATCCGTCACATTGAATTTTAAAATTTTAAGATCAGATATGATTTCTAAGAATTGTCCCATTATTTAATTTATGGCAAAAATTCTGGCATCCTACACAGAAAAAAATAGACAAGAATTATATTCAATAAAACCATGTTATTAAAAAAAATATGAATTTCAATAACATTTATCTTTAACATAATAAAATATTTCGTTGTATGTATTTCTTTTCCATGCCGGTTATTTCTTTTTTTTTATACATAAGTACTTAAAACAAGTTGTATCCCATAAAAAAATAAATGGGATATGGCTCAGCTAGAGAGTGTATGCTTTATGTCCGGAAAGCCCGGGTTCGTATTCCAGCCATGTCAACATTTTTTTAATTTATATATATATTTTTATTTTGAAATAATTTTGTTATCAATATAGGGGAATTCTTTATGACAGGAAATTTGAAAAAAAAATTATTGAATACCGGGATTTTTGTTATCAAAAACGAAACTTATTTTTTTCTGTGTATTCTGAAAATGTCTTTATATGCGTCAAGAAGAGGGGCTCGATATAACATTTTGCAATTTAAACAGCCCCAAATAGTAAAAAACGCTCCTTGTCCTTTTTTTTCTAGTATACATTAATTACTTTTTCTTACATGAATACAGCTTAAAGTGTGATTTTCACAATCCAGACGTTCGTTGAATAGAAAATTTGTGTAGATTGCTTTTTACATAAATTTTTTACTCGACTTGACCGCCTGAATTATGGGCCGCGCACTTAAATACATAATACTTCTTTTAATTCACATAAATATTTTATTTTCTTATTTTAGGTGTTGTGCCAATAAACAGCAGAGGAGAGAAACAACGAATGCATCTAAGAGATGGGTTTTTAGCAGATCAATTAGATCCAATATATGTTGCTTATAATATGTAAATTAAATAAATTATCATATACATAAATATATTTATTGTGTCTATTAATTACCCTTTGAATGAATTTGCAACTTTTTTCCTTAAGAAGTGGCTGACCCTACTGCGCAGAAAAAATAAGTTTCATATTTGATAACAAAAATCCCGGTATTCAAATATGTTTTTCTCAAATTTCCTGTGATAAAGAAATTCGCTATATTAATAACAAAAATCGTAAAAGTATACATATTTTAATTAATAATAGAAATATTTGAATATAATACGATATTAAACAATAAATTTACTTGAAATTTTCCAAAAAAACTAACAAAATAAAAGTTTTGCTAGGCTATTTTTTATTTTGAATTCATTTATTATCTATGGGTTATACACTTTTGAATTTGTTCTATTTTATATTTTTACTCACTGTTTGTTATTTTAACTTCAAACTAGTATCGAATTAAGCGCCTTCTGTTTTGAAATCCAACGCATCAGCCACTCTATCAAAAACATTGTTGGAAAACGACAGCAAGACGATGGAAGTGTAGCGGCTTTCGAAAGTGGCGCTACTCTGTTCTGCTGTGTACGTTGAAAAATTAAGTTGAAGTTAATTTTTCCCTTGTTCCTTGGAATATTAATCATGCTCAATTCTTTCTGAATATAACGTTACGAACCTTAGCCTAATAATCAATTTGGATTCATAGGTTAACTTAGTTTTCAGTCTTTCAATAAAAATCAGAGCATATCGCACTGCATGTTTTACCTTCAAAAAAGGTTACACATACACCCGCGTCGGTCTCACAGACCAATTGTTATGAAATACACCAACACGCTTGTCTAGTGCAAACACCAAATCAACACTAAAACGGAGCTTGTAAAAAAGCGGAAGCTAACAGAAAATTCAACTTTGTAGAGTTTCTGGGGAAAAATATTTACGTAAAATCGTTTTGTCGGTCTCACAGACCAACGCGGGTACAGGAAGGTTAAGTATGCTGCTTGTTGTTAAGTAGGTACATATGTATGTAGTTGTGTTTGTTTAGCAAGAGAATAAAAGCAGAAAGTTCTAATTTTTCTCAGTACAAGTGCTACGTACTCTAAAAAACTTAAAGTTTTTCAAACATAAAACAAAATCTTATATTTTTTACATGCATTCAATATTCCTACGGTAAATGGAACTGACACAAAACAAGTCACGTGACCGGTCCCCAGGTCGTAGGGACCAGTCCGAGTTCTGACACTTCCTATGAAGCGGACCAGCCACTTTTACATGGGGATGGCCTAGGATGGGGTTAATTGATACTTTTTATGCACTTTGTAACTTGTTTCTGAACTATCTTTAAATATTATTCCTAAATTCAGCTGTAAATATCGGTTAATTTATTTTTTATTGTTACAACTCCAAGTAGAAATTGTATTTTATTTTTAAGCGGTGTCTTTGATAGAATTCGAACCGACAACCTCCGGCATGGCAGGCTAGTACACTACTCACTCGACCACACCGGAATTTATATTTCAATGTTATAAATACCAGTTAAGCTGGAGTTAATATCTAAATATAGTTAAGGAACAGGTTCCTGAGTGGCATGGCAGTCTGATTGAAGGAAGACAATTAATATTATATAGATACTATGTGATAGGCCTTAGATCCAGGTGCATTGAATTTGTTCAGTGCCGTCTACTACAATACTAGCCGGAGTATCTAAACTGGCTGAAAATGGTTAATATGTGACCATTTACACAATATGTATTTTTTCACCATTCACTACTTATTTTTGGTACCACTCTCATTTTCTGAAGTCATATGACAAGTGTTTTTGGATCATTTGTCACCAAATTTTCCGCAGGGATATAATTATTTTTACTATTTGGCTTTCAAATGTGTTGGGAGTACTTTTTTCAAATTACCGAAAAATTGTCAAAATAAAACATTTATTTAGCAAAAAAATTTTTAGAAACTAATTTATTACTGAGCAAACAGTTAATTGAAACAAATTGGGCAATAATTTTTTCTGTGTGGTAAAGATAGTTCGATTGCGCTGATTTCAATGATATTCTCTTCTCTCTTAGCTACGAAAGGAGGCCCCTAGAGACTTCAACACTTGCTACAAAAATAAAATGTGACACCCTTACCGCGACAAGCTAAAATCTTATAAAAATGCTGTAAAAGTCGCCAAAAGAAACACATGGAAAAATTTCTATGAGTCAGTATACATTACTAGAGTTTCTGCAAGGGTTAGTAGGCTCTGGCCGTGAAAAATTCCTGTCTAATCTTCGTTAAAAGGGCGAATGACTCCTATTCAGACTCCTGTGCGGAGTTACTAGGCAAACTTCTTAACGCCCACTTCCGCGGCCATACGGCCAGTGCGCACAGTTTCTTTACACAGTCAATTACAATATTTTATCCTGGCGGCATCATACCAAAGTAGCTACAAAGCGCGCAAAGCCCTACCTTCTTCAATTCTATAAATTTTTCCTCTCTCTCAACTACGTTCTGACCATCTGGAGAAAGGTCCGAGGAGTTTTCATTCTAAAAATTTTCAAGAAAAGAAAGGCGGACGCAAAAGACGTCCAACCAATCAGCCTTCCATCTGTTGTGGGATTATGTCTATAATACTTAATGGCAACTCTTTTATATAAGTAGCTATTAAGTATTTAGTAATTGGTTTTAAGTTACTTTTAAGTTACAATGTATTTGTAATGGACATTCAATAAACGTGCTTAAACTAAACAAGACTTAATACAATATGATGTCAGATTTGTCGAACCTATTGGAAAAATAAAATAGTTTGAAACCCAAAGTGAAAAAAATATATAAATTTAATAAAAGGAAAGCCTTTGTTAAAAAAAACTGTCGTGTTGAGTAAATAAGTTAAAAAAAAACTACAAAAACTCAAACATTAAAGTAAAAAATAATAAAAAAAATGGCGACAGCAGATGCAAAAGTGGTGGAATCAAAGGAGGTTCCTTTATCAACCTCAATGTCCTCGTTCAATATAAATGCGTCCAATGCTGCCTTAGAGTGGAAAACCTGGAGCAAGCAATTTAAGATATTTTTGTTGGCCTCTGGTTTAGATACGCAGCCGGATTAAATAAAGGTCGCGCTCTTATTACATCATATGGGTCCAGGCACTTTGGAGATATTTAATTCTTTCAATAAGGATATTGATAAAGTCGGCTACAACGAGCTGGTTAATCTATTCGAGATGCATTTTATTCCCAAAGTCAACCTTGCGATGGAATGGCACGCGTTTTTTCGCGTCGCCAAAAGACAGATGAGTCTATAGGACAATATGCAACTATTATGGAAAACTTAAGCATTTCTTGTGAGTTTGGACTGCTGAGGGAAAGCTTACTTAAAGACATCTTTACATGTGGTCTATCTGAGAATTGTAAAAACAATAAGAAACGTCTTTTAAGTGAAGGCAACATAACCTGGAAAAAGGCTCTAGAAATTTCTAAGAATATAGAAATGGCAAAAGCAAATGTTGCCAGTATTCAAAATAGTGGACAAAAGAATTTTAAAAAGAGACATTTTTCTCAAAAGCAGCAACAACAAAATCAACAACTAAACAAGAAACATCAACAACGACAAAAACAGCAACAAGAACATTAAAAATATATTGCTGAATGTAAAAATGTGGGCAAAAACACAAATATAAATGTCCGGCAGAGGGCGCAGTTTGCAATGCATGTGGTAAGAGAAATCATTATGCTAAAATGTGCTTTACGAAAGGAAGTGGCAAAAAGCAAAACTTCAAATACATCAAAAATATATGTGAAGACAATTCAGACGAAGAGAGTTTATTTGTTGGTTCAATAAGCGAGGTACAACAAAAGCCTAACATATGGAACATTCAAGTCGTTATAAAAGGGAGCAAAATACTATGTCAAGTCGATACTGGGGCTCAAACCAATTTGATGTCGCTAAGTACATGTGAACGTTTAGGTATTTCTATGGTAAATAAGATATTTAATAACGTAGTTACCTTTAGTGGCGAAAAGCTTCCAGTAGTTGGTAGAATTTTTATTGAAATTTTGTACAATAATGTAGTTTATCCTACTTCTTTTTATATAGTTAACATGAAGTGTAATAATGTCATTGGTCTGGAAATGGCCTTAAAAATGAATTTGATTAAAACAGTGAACAAAATTAGTTGTGAAACAATTTTGGAAAAATATGTTGATATGTTTAAAGGTTTAGGACAGCTTAAAGAAAAATGTAGTCTAAAACTTAAAGAAAATTTTCAGCCTGTGATTGATCCACCGCGTCGAGTACCTTTTAGTCTGCACCAGCCTTTAAAAAATGAAATATAAAGAATGGTAAAATTAAATGTTATAAAAGAAGTTAAACAACCTACAGATTGGGTAAACTCCATAGTTCTAGTGACAAAATCTAACGGAAGTTTGAGAAAAGGCCTAGATTTGATTTTTCAAATCTAGATGAGTGTAAAGCGCGTGTGAGTGGGTCGAAATTTTTTAGTTTGTTAGACGCAAACTCGGGTTTCTGGATGGTTCAGCTTGACGACGAATCGTCAAGGTTATGTACGTTTAACACCCCCTTTGGGAGGTACAGATTTTTACGTTTACCTTTCGGTATAAGCTCAGCCCCTGAAATATTTCATGCTGAAATGATTAAACTATTTGGGGATATTCCTGGTTTAGTAATCTACATGGATGACTTTTTGATCCATGCGTCAAGTGAAGAAAAGCATAATGACATTTTATGTCAAGTTTTGGAACGTGGTAAGACAGTGGGTCTAAAATTTAATCGTACAAAATCAATAATACTAAAAAGTGAGATAAAGTTTATTGGTCACATTTTTAGTGAGCAGGGTGTCAGACCTGACGATAAAAGAATTGAATCAATATTGGCTATGCCAGTACCAACAAATAAACAAGAACTACAACGTTTTTTAGGAATGATTAATTACTTAGGATCATTTATTGACATGTCAGCCAAAAATAAACATTTGAGGGATCTTTTAAAGGATGATACGGTTTGGAGTTGGAATAAGGAGCAACAATACGAATTTGAAAATCTAAGGAAAATAATAGCAAAATCACCGGTGTTAACATTTTATGATACAAATAAACCTTTAACATTATCTGTAGACGCCTCAAAATTTGCAGTGGGAGCAGTGATATTGCATGGAGAAAATCCTGTAGCATACCCATCTGCATCTTTAACTGATAGTCAAATTAACTACGCGCAGATTGAAAAGGAATTATTTGCCATTCTGTTTGGATGCACACGTTTCCATCAATACATTTATGGAAGAAATATTACTGTAGAGACTCATCACAAACCGCTAGTCCCATTATTCAATAAGCCTTTGTACAATATTCCAACACGGCTTCAAAGATTCATGCTACGATTATTGTCGTACAATTTAACGGTCGTCTACAAGCCAGGCAAAGATTTGTTTATTGCAGATACATTGTCTAGGGCTCCACTTAAAGATAAAGTTCTGTCAGATTTTGATAAAGATATTGATCTACAGTGTAATTCATTAATTTGCCAAATCGCGCTACCAGATAGTGATATAGTAAAGATTAAAAATGAAGTTATAAATGATAAAGTATTTCAGAAACTTAAATATTTTATAAAAAATGGTTGGCCTGATAATAAAAAACAGGTTGATGCGGAAGTAGCGCCATTTTTTAAAATAAAAGATGATCTAAGTGAGATTAATGGTTTAATATTCAAGAAAAATCGTATTCTAATACCAGCGTCTTTACGATCAAGAATGCTACAATTTATACATGAAGGGCACATGGGTATCAATGGTTGCCAAAATTTGGCGAGAGGTTTCATATATTGGCCCAATATTAATAACGATATTCAAAATCTGGTTTCAAATTGTAATATTTGCATTAAATATAGAAATGCAAATCCTAAAGAGGAATTAAAAAAATCACGAAATTTTTAATATACCTTGGTACAAAGTAGGATACGATTTATATGAATTTGAGAAGAAAATGTATTTAGTAGTCGTTGACTACTATTCAAAATTCTTTAATTCTTTGAAGTAGAACTTCTGGGTTCGGGATAATCGTCTCCGCATGTTATAACAAAATTCAAATCACTTTTTGCTCGTCACGGCATACCTACAATATTAATTTCCGATACCGAACCGCCTTTTAATTCGAAAGAATTCAGAAAATTTTGTTCTGACTGGGCTATTGATAATATTACATCAAGTCCATATTTGTCCCGTTCCAATGGTCTTGCGGAAAGAATGATCCAAATAGTAAAAAATATTTTATATAAATGCAAGGAAACGGGTGCAGATCCATACATAGCTTTTTTATAATATCGCTCAACATCTAAAAATGATTTACCTAGTCCGTCCGAATTACTAATGAGTAGAAAACTGCGAACAAAAATTCCAACTGTTTCGGATGTTTTAAAACCAAAAATATTAAATTCTAAGGAACTTGAAAAAATATTCAAACGAAAACAAATAAAATCATCTCAAAATTACAACAAAAATTCCAAAAATTTAAAACAAGTTGAAATAGGTGAACAAGTTTATTTTAAAAAGAATCCAACGTCGATATGGTATTCAGGAAAAATCATAAGGAAGTGTAAAGAGCCAAGATCTTTTTTGATAAAAGATGAGAATGGTGTAATTTATAGGCGAAATAGACAGCATAAGTAGTAGGGAACTATGCGTCTGAGGCTAATTAAAATTTTAAAATTTGGGTAATTAAAATTTGAAATTTTGAAATTTTAATTGTTAAATAAACAAAACTTAAGCATTTCTTGTGAGTTTGGACTGCTGAGGGAAAGCTTACTTAAAGACATCTTTACATGTGGTCTATCTGAGAATTGTAAAAACAATAAGAAACGTCTTTTAAGTGAAGGCAACATAACCTGGAAAAAGGCTCTAGAAATTTCTAAGAATATAGAAATGGCAAAAGCAAATGTTGCCAGTATTCAAAATAGTGGACAAAAGAATTTTAAAAAGAGACATTTTTCTCAAAAGCAGCAACAACAAAATCAACAACTAAACAAGAAACATCAACAACGACAAAAACAGCAACAAGAACATTAAAAATATATTGCTGAATGTAAAAATGTGGGCAAAAACACAAATATAAATGTCCGGCAGAGGGCGCAGTTTGCAATGCATGTGGTAAGAGAAATCATTATGCTAAAATGTGCTTTACGAAAGGAAGTGGCAAAAAGCAAAACTTCAAATACATCAAAAATATATGTGAAGACAATTCAGACGAAGAGAGTTTATTTGTTGGTTCAATAAGCGAGGTACAACAAAAGCCTAACATATGGAACATTCAAGTCGTTATAAAAGGGAGCAAAATACTATGTCAAGTCGATACTGGGGCTCAAACCAATTTGATGTCGCTAAGTACATGTGAACGTTTAGGTATTTCTATGGTAAATAAGATATTTAATAACGTAGTTACCTTTAGTGGCGAAAAGCTTCCAGTAGTTGGTAGAATTTTTATTGAAATTTTGTACAATAATGTAGTTTATCCTACTTCTTTTTATATAGTTAACATGAAGTGTAATAATGTCATTGGTCTGGAAATGGCCTTAAAAATGAATTTGATTAAAACAGTGAACAAAATTAGTTGTGAAACAATTTTGGAAAAATATGTTGATATGTTTAAAGGTTTAGGACAGCTTAAAGAAAAATGTAGTCTAAAACTTAAAGAAAATTTTCAGCCTGTGATTGATCCACCGCGTCGAGTACCTTTTAGTCTGCACCAGCCTTTAAAAAATGAAATATAAAGAATGGTAAAATTAAATGTTATAAAAGAAGTTAAACAACCTACAGATTGGGTAAACTCCATAGTTCTAGTGACAAAATCTAACGGAAGTTTGAGAAAAGGCCTAGATTTGATTTTTCAAATCTAGATGAGTGTAAAGCGCGTGTGAGTGGGTCGAAATTTTTTAGTTTGTTAGACGCAAACTCGGGTTTCTGGATGGTTCAGCTTGACGACGAATCGTCAAGGTTATGTACGTTTAACACCCCCTTTGGGAGGTACAGATTTTTACGTTTACCTTTCGGTATAAGCTCAGCCCCTGAAATATTTCATGCTGAAATGATTAAACTATTTGGGGATATTCCTGGTTTAGTAATCTACATGGATGACTTTTTGATCCATGCGTCAAGTGAAGAAAAGCATAATGACATTTTATGTCAAGTTTTGGAACGTGGTAAGACAGTGGGTCTAAAATTTAATCGTACAAAATCAATAATACTAAAAAGTGAGATAAAGTTTATTGGTCACATTTTTAGTGAGCAGGGTGTCAGACCTGACGATAAAAGAATTGAATCAATATTGGCTATGCCAGTACCAACAAATAAACAAGAACTACAACGTTTTTTAGGAATGATTAATTACTTAGGATCATTTATTGACATGTCAGCCAAAAATAAACATTTGAGGGATCTTTTAAAGGATGATACGGTTTGGAGTTGGAATAAGGAGCAACAATACGAATTTGAAAATCTAAGGAAAATAATAGCAAAATCACCGGTGTTAACATTTTATGATACAAATAAACCTTTAACATTATCTGTAGACGCCTCAAAATTTGCAGTGGGAGCAGTGATATTGCATGGAGAAAATCCTGTAGCATACCCATCTGCATCTTTAACTGATAGTCAAATTAACTACGCGCAGATTGAAAAGGAATTATTTGCCATTCTGTTTGGATGCACACGTTTCCATCAATACATTTATGGAAGAAATATTACTGTAGAGACTCATCACAAACCGCTAGTCCCATTATTCAATAAGCCTTTGTACAATATTCCAACACGGCTTCAAAGATTCATGCTACGATTATTGTCGTACAATTTAACGGTCGTCTACAAGCCAGGCAAAGATTTGTTTATTGCAGATACATTGTCTAGGGCTCCACTTAAAGATAAAGTTCTGTCAGATTTTGATAAAGATATTGATCTACAGTGTAATTCATTAATTTGCCAAATCGCGCTACCAGATAGTGATATAGTAAAGATTAAAAATGAAGTTATAAATGATAAAGTATTTCAGAAACTTAAATATTTTATAAAAAATGGTTGGCCTGATAATAAAAAACAGGTTGATGCGGAAGTAGCGCCATTTTTTAAAATAAAAGATGATCTAAGTGAGATTAATGGTTTAATATTCAAGAATAATCGTATTCTAATACCAGCGTCTTTACGATCAAGAATGCTACAATTTATACATGAAGGGCACATGGGTATCAATGGTTGCCAAAATTTGGCGAGAGGTTTCATATATTGGCCCAATATTAATAACGATATTCAAAATCTGGTTTCAAATTGTAATATTTGCATTAAATATAGAAATGCAAATCCTAAAGAGGAATTAAAAAAATCACGAAATTTTTAATATACCTTGGTACAAAGTAGGATACGATTTATATGAATTTGAGAAGAAAATGTATTTAGTAGTCGTTGACTACTATTCAAAATTCTTTAATTCTTTGAAGTAGAACTTCTGGGTTCGGGATAATCGTCTCCGCATGTTATAACAAAATTCAAATCACTTTTTGCTCGTCACGGCATACCTACAATATTAATTTCCGATACCGAACCGCCTTTTAATTCGAAAGAATTCAGAAAATTTTGTTCTGACTGGGCTATTGATAATATTACATCAAGTCCATATTTGTCCCGTTCCAATGGTCTTGCGGAAAGAATGATCCAAATAGTAAAAAATATTTTATATAAATGCAAGGAAACGGGTGCAGATCCATACATAGCTTTTTTATAATATCGCTCAACATCTAAAAATGATTTACCTAGTCCGTCCGAATTACTAATGAGTAGAAAACTGCGAACAAAAATTCCAACTGTTTCGGATGTTTTAAAACCAAAAATATTAAATTCTAAGGAACTTGAAAAAATATTCAAACGAAAACAAATAAAATCATCTCAAAATTACAACAAAAATTCCAAAAATTTAAAACAAGTTGAAATAGGTGAACAAGTTTATTTTAAAAAGAATCCAACGTCGATATGGTATTCAGGAAAAATCATAAGGAAGTGTAAAGAGCCAAGATCTTTTTTGATAAAAGATGAGAATGGTGTAATTTATAGGCGAAATAGACAGCATAAGTAGTAGGGAACTATGCGTCTGAGGCTAATTAAAATTTTAAAATTTGGGTAATTAAAATTTGAAATTTTGAAATTTTAATTGTTAAATAAACAAAAGTGTAATTTGATACCCGTGGAAAAAAATGAAAGTACCCAGTAGGCAAAATGTGTAAAGTGAAGATTGTGAAAAATTATAGTGTGTGTAATGGTTTTTGGTGTTATAGAAATTTAGGGTGTTGTTCTAATGGGGTGATATTGAGACATTGGGTAGTGAGTTCGGGACTTGGTAGTATTGGCTTAGTATAGACAATGTGGTTCTAATGGGGTGATATTGAGACATTGGGTAGTGAGTTTGGAGCTTGAAAGTATTGGCTTAGTATAGACAATGTGGTTCTTATGGGGTGATATTGAGACATTGGGTAGTGAGTTTGGAGCTTGAAAGTATTGGCTTACTATAGACTGTGTGGTTCTTATGGGGTCATATTGAGAGATTGGGTAGTGTTTTAGATTATATGTGGAAATAAAGAGTGTAGACAAGTTTGGTGACAACGTCATCAAACTTGTAGATAAAAAAGTCGACTTGGGTTCCTACGGGGTTTATTGTGTCGCTGTTATTATTTTTTTGTTCTTGATAATTTTTTGTTGTCTGCTTGTGTTTACATTTACTTTGTGCATGGCTGTGGGTGCGTGGATGTGTGGGGGATGGGGGTGTGTGTGTGTGTTTCTTTTTTCTTATCTTTAGATTTGTGAAGAATGTGTGTATATCGTTTCAAATGTCCGTCTTGTTTATTTCTTGGGATAATAATTTGAATATTTGTTCTACAGAATGATGTTTATTGCTTTGTTTATTCAGCTGCACATTTTTTGAGAATGAGTCATCATTTGAAATGTCCGTCTGATTATATGTTTTGCAGAATCATGTTTATGACTTTGTTTATTCAGCTGCACATGTTTTGAGAATGAGTCATCATTTGAAATGTCCGTCCACCAATTGACTGGTGGAGGGTTTGTATATTTTCAGAATGTGGTTATGGAAGTGTTAGAGGGGGTGTTAAGTTACAATTAATATGTATGCATATACATACGTACATACAATAAGCGTTTGCTTTTTGTTTATAATATTTTTTATGTCAAGTGGGGGTATTTATTTTTTGCATCAAATAATCGCATGATCGTTTGGATTTGTAGCTGTGTTGCTTAGTATGACAGATGGTCTGAAATGTTTGTTTACGTTAAATATGCTTGCTTAATCTTGTTGATGTTTTTTGTTTATCCAGGTGGATGTGTTGGAGAATGAGTCATCATCCTAATTTTTGTTTGTTTGTTAGTGGGGGTTGGTTAGAGGTTGTGTTTATATAAAGAGTCTGTACATGTAGATTGATGTCTGTCTGTCCATATTAAATTCTTGCTTAAACTTGTTTATTTTTTTACAATGGATTTTGAATTTCACAACATTATGAAATTGTAGTGTGTGTATGTGTGTGTGTGCATGTAGTTGCGTATGGCTACATCTACATGGCTACATCTACATATATACATTTGTATGTGTTGCCCTTAATTTTGTGCTGATCGTGCGAATTCTTGCTGTTGCTATGTATATAAATTTAATCATATTTCTACATCTGGATTGATGTCTGTCCGTGAGAATATATATTTGTGTATGTGAGATGTTCATAGCTTGATGTTTTTTCAATTTGTTAGTGTAAGTATGGGGGGCTTGAGAATTTCTGTCTGTCTGTGGGAATTTCTATATGTCTGATTGTAGGAATTTGAGTCTGTCGATGATTTCGAGGTATGTTGTTAAAATAGTTTGAATTGTTTTTGTGGGCGACATGTGATGTACATGTTCTCATGTATGTGACCTTCCATATTTTTATATGTTTATGCTAAAATCCGTTTGATTAGATCAATGTTTTATAATACTGTGGACGATGAAATTTTTTTATTTTGTCAAGCTTATCTTTGTTCTATGTATGTTAAATTCGATTTGTTTATATTTAAAGTTTTAAAATGTTTTGTTTCTGTTTATTTAAGTGTGTCCGTCCATTTTTGACTCAACGTCAGTCGGTTGGTGAGAAAGGAAGAGGAGCTGTGTTAAGTTCTACTAAATGTTCTGAGTACGCAATCGAATGGGTATGAAATTTGTCAATATGTGTACATACTTATGTACATATCTACAAATTTATTTGATGTATGCATGTACATACATACAAATAAGTGTTTGCTCTATGTTTGTATTCATTTTTTGTTGCAAAATATTCGCATGATCGTTTCGATTTTTAGTTGTGTGTAGCTAATAAATATGCTGATATATTTTATTTGAAATATGAAATATGTATTTTGTTTGCAGAGGTTTTTTATGTACAAGTGCATTTCAGTTGTTCAATATTTTGGGACCATAGTATTGATAACCAAAGTTTTTGAATAGGGTTAATGAACTTGTGATGGATATTTTGATTTATTTATTTTAATGTAACAATTGTAGATAGATGTTAAGGTGACATTAATATTTTATGGGGTTTTGTCTGTCCGACTATTGCTTCGTTGGTGAGACGAAGGTGTCATTATGGGACCTTCGTTTATTTATTTAAGAAACAGTGTTTCGTGTTGCTAGACAAAGGAATTTGAATTTCACAATACATAGTATAAATTTTATTATGTTATGTTTGTGTATGAGTATTACGTCATCACTTTTTTGTAAGTGTGTGTTGGGTTGAGTGTGTGTATACGATACTGTTGTGATCGATCTAGTATCTATATAAATTTTGCGATTTTGTAGGTTGTTTATGTATGTATGTATATAAATTTCTTTTTAGGTTGTACATATTCGTTTTACTTTTAAAATTTTTTATGTACATATTCTTAATTCTGCTGACTTGGATATTTTTGTTTATCATTTGAACTGTACAGATAAAGATTGTATAGTCTTGAGCTTGTAGTGGTAGTTGTTGTGCATGTACATCACTATTTTTTATCACTTTGTGTGAATGTTTTACAATGAGCTCTACACGAGGACCAGAAGATTAATTTTTTTGGGAGGAAGTCATGGGAGGTTTTCATGACTCAGGAAATTTATTTTAGTATTCGGCGGTTATATTTTTGAGGGCGAAAGATATATCAATATACTTATTACATGTTTGTTGTTCTTTAATTTGAATGCTTATACCTATACGTGGAAGACAGGAACATTAATTATTTCTATCACTTTTACATCCGATATTTTTAATACTTTTAATGAGTTTATTTGATATAGAAAGATATTTCTTTACATTAAATATTTTATAAAGTAGGGATTTTACAAGTTAACTTTTCTCTTGGCCGCTGGAAAGTAGTAGATGGTATTGGTATGCTGTGATCGATAGATAATCTTTATATTGATGTGTTTTATTGTTTGAGTTTTGTTTTATTTTTCTGAAGCGTGTCATTGAACGTACATATGTATGTATGTATATTACTTAATAATACACACATTTTCTTATACTGATTTGCTAAACAAGGTTTTATTTTTTTATTTTTGATGTGCAGAGTAAAGCTGGTTGTTTTAAAACACCAGCGTTTAATAAAACATTCTAAAAATATGAAAGAAGCAAGTGTTTATTATAGAGATTGTGATGATTACATGTTTGAAAAATTTTGATACAAATAAATGCAAAATCTAAGATGAAAGTAATTATTTAGGCTTTCCAGTTCAATTATTTGAATTAATGTAAATTCAAGTTATTATTATGAATGAGATTCTGTAAAATCTGTTGACTAATTCCATACCGAAACTGAATATACAAATACGTACTAGATAGATAGATAGATAGATAGATAGATAGATAGATAGATAGATATGATTTATTCAGGAGTGTTACAGAATTGTTTTATAAATAGAATTTCAGATAAAAAAATTTCATTAAGATAAATCATAGTAAGACATAACAAAAATGTTGTGTGTCTGATTGGCAGAAAAATACAAATGAGTGTGTGATAATTATTACAAAAGAATAACAAAAATGTGTAAAGGATTTAAATATAGCAATTCATTGTACAAGGTTAACGGAATTCTGTTACAATAAGTTCTCTATATTTTAAGCAAATTTTCATATATTTATATAAACGCATAAAATCTTCGCCGTTCAATACTTTAAGAACCTCATTAAGTAGTAGGTATCTTCTTCCAAAAACCGTTAAGCGAACATTGGAAAAAATTGGGCATCTGCCAATAAAGTGGTACGTATTCTCATATTCATTTGAGTTACACAGTGTACATGTGTTTGTATTATTGTTAAGAAATGAACTGGCGTTCAAATTGAGTAAACCACCTCTAGCTCTTAAGACTAGACTAACAAGGTGAGCTGAATAATTGTCACAAAAATAAGGTTGTATGTCATATTTTAAAAAAGGGTATAGATCATGAAAACTTGAGTTTCTGGCACTAGCGACAAAATTACCGTGTTCGAAATTTTTCAATGTATCAAGAATGATCTTGTGTTGTGAAAGCGGATTCCTTTTCCAGGTCAAAATATCAAAAGTAATACCTATTTTACTGCACAAGGAACCCCAGTGCGGTAGCCAGAAAGTATTGTGTTCAACCGTCTGTTCAGCTAAAATTCGCGGTAGTCTATTTACCGGAAGTTCGAATATTTTTCTAATATAACTAAAATGCAAATTTAGAGTTTCTAGATAAAGCGGAGTTATACCAGTTTCTATATGCAGCATATAATTTGGCGTATTTCGTGGGAGGAAAAGTAATTTCTTTAAAAAGTATCTCAAAAGTTTCTCAACTTCTTCAAATCTAATAAAACCCCATACCTGGGCAACATAAAACATTATTGATTTTGCAGCAGCATGGAAAATCTTCATTTTATTCGAAAGATTTATTTTGGGGTGGTGAATATATTTCAACCAGGAGGTGTTTATGGCGAATTTTGACGAAGCAAGCTTAGCTGTAAGATGTTTCTTAAAAGACAAATTGTAAGTCAGAGTGATTCCGAGATATTTGTATTCGTTAACTATATCTATCTGATTATCACCGTAATTCCATGTTAGACCTTGACTTATCCTTGCACTAGTTCTGAAAATCATAATCTTGAACTTATTCAAATTTAATTTCAGGCACCATTTATTACAGTATATAAGCAAAGCATCAATCATATTTTGTAGCATTAATGGGCAGTCTGACAATAAAACAATGTCATCTGCGTATAGTAGAACTTTTATCACCGTATCAGCAACCATGATGCCACCCGGAAGGTTGTTATGAAGATCATTCAAATATAATGAGAACAACACTGGGCTAAGCAAACAGCCTTGCTTAACCCCTTGCGTGACAATAAAAGGCTCTGATAATGAGGTACCATCCCAAACCTGAGCAATTGTGTCATTGTACAATTTCGCTAAGATACGTACTAATTTTTGGGAAAGTCCCAAAATATTTAGCTTATAAAACAGTAAGTTTCTCGGTATTATATCAAAGGCTGAAGAGAAGTCGACGAAAAAAGCATATGTTTTCTTTTTCTGGCTAAAGTTAAGATTCACTATACTGGTTAGGTTAAATAAGTTATCAACAGTGGAATAATTCTTGCGGAAACCCGCTTGATATTCATTTATTATATTGTGACAATCCACCCATGTATTAATACGGTTGAGGATGAGGCCTGTAAATAATTTGTATATAGTGTCAAGGAGAGATAATCCTCTATAGTTTGAAACAATATTAACGTCACCCTTTTTGAACAGCGGGATAATAATCGATCGCCGAAAGGATTCTGGAATGTCTTCACGTAGAAAAATGGTGTTAAACAAAGTCAGAATTTCGTTTAAAAAACTTTGCGGGGCATTTTTGTAAAACTCATAAGAAATTCTGTCTTGTCCTGGGGCTTTATTCAGTTTGGCTGATTTTAAAACTAGTGCCAGCTCCCTATACTCAAAAGGAGAATCCAGAAATGGATCGATAATTTCAGTAGTTTCCGACGAAAGATTAAAGTCATAATGAGCGTTAGACAGAAGTGATTTGAAGTGTTCATAAAAAGTTGCACTGGTCAGATTGTTCCCTAGTTTAAGTTGGCACTTTTTCAGTGAATTTGACAGTTTCCACCAGTCACTGCTATTTTTAACCTTATTCAGCCTTGCAATATTATTAATTTTATATTTGAGTTTTTTCTCATCACATAACTTCATGTATTTGGACCTACAATAAATATATGATTTTCTGTCCATATCCGAATTGGATTTACGATACACGTTAAGACTTTTGAGCATACGCTTACGGGAATTTTCGCACTGAGCGTCATACCAATAGTTTTTAGGATCAAAGTGTTTTATAGTAAAATTATTTCCAGCTGCTGCTCGGACTTTTTCATTACAAATGTTGACTTTTTCCTGTATAGTTAGATTTGTATGTAAGTATTCGAGGTTAGAAAGGCTATCAAGCGTTGACTTGTATCTATCCATATTTTTGGGTAGCCAAGGGAGCTTTTGGGGTAGCAATAGTTCTTTTATGTTAGGGTTGTTTTCAGCATATAGTGATAATAATAAAGGCATGTGATCAGAAAAAGGTTTACTTTGAATTTGGAAATCTATCAAGAGTTTTAAAATATCAGGAGAGCAACAACAATAGTCGATAATCGAGTTTCCCATGACACCGCAAAATGTATATTCCCCTTCAACGTCGGTAGGGTAACGACCATTAATGATTATGCCACCAGCGTTCTCTAAAAGAGTTAATAACTTTTTTCCTTTACTATCTAAAATTTTATCCTTTGCTGTACGATATTGCGAGACCAAGGGCGCGTCCACCAATATGTCCCTATCCAAAACTTGTGCATCAGAAACCCAAGCATTCAGATCACCAACAATGCAAAAAGAAGAAGTGTGCATACTATATATGTACTAAGTTTTCAAGCTTTTCGAAATCGTGTGACCAGTTTGTACAATTTAAATAACTCGGTAAGAAATGAAAAGAAGTACCATTAAAGGTAGCAAATAATGTAACACCATATGGGTACTCACAGAATTTCAAAGAATATTTGTTTTGTATTGTCTTTCTGAACCCATATAATCCACCACCCCTGGCACGGCCCATGCTATGAATTCTGGTAGCATCTACCCAGTACAGATTGTAATTTTTAAAGAAACTAGAAAATTGTATGCGTTTATCAGCTAAAACATGCGTTTCAAAGAGAAAAAATATATCAAAACTATTAATGTATGTATAAAAGCTTCCAAAATTAAACTTATTATTGAGGTTAGCTACATTATAAGACAACACTCGACACACTTCTGGTTGCTAGTTTTGATTTAATATATTTGATGATGTAGGTATAGGCTCTGTGTTTGTTGCTGGAGTTTTTACATCGATGTTACATTCAAAATTAGCTTTGGATAACAGGCCACGCAAAAATTTTCCATCCGTGTCATTTTCTGCAATGATTTTTCCCCCAACCCAAGTGAACGGTTTGTCATTTATGAAAACACGATGATCGCCATGACGGACTTTAACATGATTGTTCGCTATTTTTGCATTTCTGCCAATCTGGCGCAAGAAAAATCTCTTGGAGCGTTCTTCAGCTGTGTAGTCTTTGTCAATATATATTTTAGACCCCACCAGAAAGCGCCTTTGTGCAATGATTGCATTTACTTCCATAGGTGACCCGAGGGAATATAGAAAAGCTTTTCCGGAGGAAATTTTGCGTACTTCTACAACACTGACATTTGTTTTAAGAGTGTAGTTGCACATATCTTTGAATTCATTCAATGCTTCAGGCACAGTGTTGCTATTGAGACCACTTATCACAATATTATTACGTCTACCTGCTTTATCAACAAATTCCAGCCTGTTCTTCAGAGTCTGCAATTCTTTTTGTAGGCGGGTATTATCACTGCGAAGTTGTTGAATTTCAGTTGAAATAGGAGCAAGGTCTTCTTTTTTCACTACACTTTTCAGTTTGTCATCTAAGACACTGTTTAATTTTTGCTCAAACATTGACCATGAAAAACAGTCGGCAGCAGCCATTGCCGGAGGTGTTGTGCTGTTGTAGAGTATATTTGTATTTTGACTTGATGGCGTATTGTGTACGGTGTTGGCGCTCACATTATTCATTGTGTAAATTTTCTTTGGGGTATTAGCCTTAAAAGTATCCGGAGAAGTTTGTTCCAACGTTCTTTTATGTGTATCCATAAAACTTTTGTGTTTTAGGTTAGGGTTGTGCACTATATAGTAATTATTTATTGATAATTTTATTTCAACATTTAAGTGAAAAGCACAAAGTAAAATAAAAATTGTGACACCAGCAATCGCAGTAACTATTTAAAATGTACAATGTAATTAATTATTTTAAAGTTTTTATATTTGAAATGCAAAATTTTTATTATCAAAAATGGAGCGAAAGATAAGACGATGTTTGACGTTTCAGTGCAGGGTTGCCAATCATTGACAATTCAGTTATTTTGTTAGCAGCGTCATCATATCAACCATCATCGTATAAAAAAACCTTCTAGTGTGCTCGAACTGGATGACTTGATAATATAAATCGGAATTAGTATATAAAATATAGTTTAGTAATGCGTTTTTATCGTTCACTATAATTTTCTTTAATATGAGTATGCATAGATACATTATTATTTAAAAATTCTCTTATAAATATTCTAAATATGCCTGTATATATAGTACATATGTCTAATGTTGAAATAAAGGAATACTTAATATGATAACTGTAAGCAAATGGAATATGCTTTTACAGTTATCTAACAATATTTGAGTTTGGTATATTCACTGATTCCTAAATACAATCGAAATCTGTAAATGTATACTATAAAGGCCTATATATTTGCTTTTTTAAGTTCTCCCCTTATGTTTTTATTAAGACTATCCCATTATGGTATTGAATTAAGCACATGAATCTAATGGGAATATTTTCGTAGTTGACTTCTTATCAACCTGTAATTTAATAATATTCAAAAAAAAATCGATTAATAATATTCCGAAATATATCTACAATTAAATTGAATTTTCAAGGATATGTGTAGTAATATGAGTTTTAAAAATAGTACGTATTTGTATATTCAGTTTCGGTATGGAATTAGTCAACAGATTTTACAGAATCTCATTCATAATAATAATTTGAATTTACATTAATTCAAATAATTGAACTAGAAAGCCTAAATAATTACTTTCATCTTAGATTTTGCATTTATTTTTATCAAAATTTTTCAAACATGTAATCATCACAATCTCTATAATAAACACTTGCTTCTTTCATATTTTTAGAATGTTTTATTAAACGCTGGTGTTTTAAAACAACCAGCTTTACTCTGCACATCAAAAATAAAAAAAATAACCTTGTTTAGCAAATCAGTATAAGAAAATGTATATATTATTAAGTAATATACATACATATGTACGTTCAATGATACGCTTCAGAAAAATAAAACAAAACTCAAACAATAAAACACATCAATACAAAGATTATCTATCGATCACAGCATACTAATACCATCTACTACTTTCCAGCGGCCAAGAGAAAAGTTAACTTGTAAAATCCCTACTTGATAAAATATTTAATGTAAATAAATATCTTTGTATATCAAATAAACTCATTAAAATTATTATAAATATCGGATGTAAAAGTGATAGAAATAATTAATGTTCCTGTCTTCCATGTATAGGTATAAGCATTCAAATTAAAGAACAACAAACATATAATAAGTATATTGATATATCTTTCGCCCTCAAAAATATAACCGCCGAATACTAAAATAAATTTCCTGAGTCATGAAAACCTCCCATGACGTCCTCCCAAAAAAATTAATCTTCTGGTCCTCGTGTAGAGCTCATTGTAAAACATTCACACAAAGTGATAAAAAATTGTGATGTACATGCACAACAACTACCACTACAAGCTCAAGACTATACAATCTTTATCTGTACAGTTCAAATGATAAACAAAAATATCCAAGTCAGCAGAATTAAGAATATGTACATAAAAAATTTTAAAAGTAAAACGAATATGTACAACCTAAAAAGAAATTTATATACATACATACATAAACAACCTACAAAATAGCAAAATTCATATAGATACTAGATCGATCACAACAGTATCGTATACACACACTCAACCCAACACACACCTACAAAAAAGTGATGACGTAATACTCATACACAAACATAACATAATAAAATTTATACTATGTATTGTGAAATTCAAATTCCTTTGTCTAGCAACACGAAACACTGTTTCTTAAATAAATAAACGAAGGTCCCATAATGACACCTTCGTCTCACCAACGAAGCAATAGTCGGACAGACAAAACCCCATAAAATATTAATGTCACCTTAACATCTATCTACAATTGTTACATTAAAATAAATAAATCAAAATATCCATCACAAGTTCATTAACCCTATTCAAAAACTTTGGTTATCAATACTATGGTCCCAAAATATTGAACAACTGAAATGCACTTGTACATAAAAAACCTCTGCAAACAAAATACATATTTCATATTTCAAATAAAATATATCAGCATATTTATTAGCTACACACAACTAAAAATCGAAACGATCATGCGAATATTTTGCAACAAAAAATGAATACAAACATAGAGCAAACACTTATTTGTATGTATGTACATGCATACATCAAATAAATTTGTAGATATGTACATAAGTATGTACACATATTGACAAATTTCATACCCATTCGATTGCGTACTCAGAACATTTAGTAGAACTTAACACAGCTCCTCTTCCTTTCTCACCAACCGACTGACGTTGAGTCAAAAATGGACGGACACACTTAAATAAATAGAAACAAAACATTTTAAATATAAACAAATTGAATTTAACATACATAGAACAAAGATAAGCTTGACAAAATAAAAAAATTTCATCGTCCACAGTATTATAAAACATTGATCTAATCAAACGGATTTTAGCATAAACATATAAAAATATGGAAGGTCACATACATGAGAACATTTTATACTACATATGTACATTACATGTCGCCCACAAAAACAATTCAAACTATTTTAACAACATACCTCGAAATCATGGACAGACTCCAATTCCTACATTCAGACATATAGAAATTCCCACAGACAGACAGAAATTCTCACGCCCCCCATACTTACACTAACAAATTGAAAAAACATCAAGCTATGAACATCTCACATACACAAATATGAATTCTCACGAACAGACATCAATCCAGATGTAGAAATATGATTAAATGTATATACATAGCAACAGCAAGAATTCGCACGATCAGCACAAAATTAAGGGCAACACATACAAATGTATATATGTAGATGTAGCCATGTAGATGTAGCCATACGCAACTATATGCACGCACACACGCACACACACACACACATACACACACTACAATTTCATAATGTTGTGAAATTCAAAATCCATTGTCAAAAAATAAACAAGATTAAGGAAGATCTTAATATGGACAGACAGACATCAATCCACATGTACAGACTCTTTATGTAAACACAACCTCTAACCAACCCCCACTAACAAACAAACAAAAATTAGGATGATGACTCATTCTCCAACACATCCACCTGGATAAACAAAAAACATCAACAAGATTAAGCATGCATATTTAACGTAAACAAACATTTCAGACCATCTGTCATACTAAGCAACACAGCTACAAATCCAAACGATCATACGATTATTTGATGCAAAAAATTAATACCCCCACTTCACATAAAAAATATTATAAACAAAAAGCAAACGCTTATTGTATGTACGTATGTATATGCATACATATTAATTGTAACTTAACACCACCCTCTAACACTTCCATAACCACATTCTGAAAATATACAAACCCTCCACCAGTCAATTGGTGGACGGACATTTCAAATGATGACTCATTCTCAAAACATGTGCAGCTGAATAAACAAAGCCATAAACAGGATTCTGCAAAACAAATAATCAGACGGACATTTCAAATGATGACTCATTCTCAAAAAAATGTGCAGCTGAATAAACAAAGCAATAAACATGATTCTGTAGAACTAATATTCAAATTATTATCCCAAGAAATAAACAAGACGGACATTTGAAACGACATACACACATTCTTCACAAATCTAAAGATAAGAAAAATGAAACACACACACACCCCCATCCCGCACACATCCACGCACCCACAGCCATGCATAAAGTAAATGTAAACACAAGCAGACAACTAAAAATTATCAAGAACAAAAAAATAATAACAGCGACACAATAAACCCCGTAGGAACCCAAGTCGACTTTTTTATCTACAAGTTTGATGACGTTGTCACCAAACTTGTCTACACTCTTTATTTCCACATATAATCTAAACCACTACCCAATCTCTCAATATGACCCCATAAGAACCACACACTCTATAGTAAGTCAATACTTTCAAGCTCCAAACTCACTACCCAATGTCCCAATATCACCCCATAAGAACCACATTGTCTATACTAAGCCAATACTTTCAAGCTCCAAACTCACTACCCAATGTCTCAATATCACCCCATTAGAACCACATTGTCTATACTAAGCCAATACTACCAAGTCCCGAACTCACTAACCAATGTCTTAATATCACCCCATTAGAACAACACCCTAAATTTCTATAACACCAAAAAGCATTACACACACTATAATTTTTCACAATCTTCACTTTACACATTTTGCCTACTGCGTACTTTCATTTTTTTCCCACGGGTATCAAATTACACTTTTGTTTATTTAACAATTAAAATTTCAAATTTTAATTACCCAAATTTTAGAATTTTAATCAGGCTCAGAGGCATAGTTCCCTACTACTAGCATATCATGAAAACATCAGCAACCAAGTCAACCCATTTTAAGAACAATGACAATGAAGAAAACAATGTTAATTTTGACAAAAATCATAATTTTTATTTTGATTTAAATGTAAGCGAGGAAACTCCTAACGAAAGTTTGGATAATGATGATCAGAATTCAAATGCTGTTAACAATCAAAATGTAAATAATAAAAATATAAATAATGAAGATGGAAATAATGAAATTGTTAATTGCAGTAATGAGAATAAAATATATACATCAAGGTCTGGAAGGAAAGTAGTTCCACCAAACAGACTAAATTTGTAAAATAATAATATTATTTCTAAAAGAATATTATTTGTTAAAACTTCTAAAACTGAATTATATATATATATATATATATATATATATATATATATATATATATATATATATATATATATATATATATATATATATATATATATATATATATATATATATATATATATATATATATATATATATATATATATATATATATATATATATATATATATATATATATATATATATATATATATATATATATATATATATATATATATATATATATATATATATATATATATATATATATATATATATATATATATATATATATATATATATATATATATATATATATATATATATATATATATATATATATATATATATATATATATATATATATATATATATATATATATATATATATATATATATATATATATATATATATATATATATATATATATATATATATATATATATAAAAGGATGAAAATGAATTAACACAATTTTGTATTTCTTTGTAAAAAAGGAGGATGTTGTGGGATTATGTCTATAATACTTAATGGCAACTATTTTATATAAGTAGTTATTAAGTATTTAGTAATTGGTTTTAAGTTACTTTTAAGTTACAATGTATTTGTAATGGACATTCAATAAACGTGCTTAAACTAAATAAGACATAATACAATACCATCTTTTCTGGTCGAGACGCTAGAAAGTTTATTAGACCCTCATATTAGATATCGACTTGTATCCTATCTTAAGGGACAGTCTACTGAAACAGCACTATATGAGGAGGTAAGGTTCGCAGACAGCTCCCATGAACATTAACAATATATATTGGCTGCCTTTCTAGACATAGAAGGCGCCTTTAACAACGTATCAGTGGTAGCTACCCGCAACAGGCTATCCGTGATATCGATGTTAAAATACACATCAACAACTGGATTATCTCCCTGTTAACGATAGGAAAAATCACTGCAAAACTAGGCAACAGCGAAAACTCGAAATTGTAATGCGTGGTGTTCTTGAAAATCCAAATTTACGAATGACTGTTGTAATAAGACTATAAAAGTCTTTATTAGCATTCCAGCAGAATGTTCTGACCCGTCGCTACAACAAGCTTTACCTTCTGTTTCGGAGGGGTTTCTAAAGCAATGACTTTTAATGAAAGAAACTCAGCTCTTCTTATTTGTTGTAATGATTCTTCGTCGGCGGGACTCATTATACCGCTAGCTTCAGTGGTTGGGGAGGTTCTTGACGAAGATCATTCAAGCCACACCATAAACAACTTTTTTTCAGAGTCCCTTTTTTTCAGAGTCCCTTATAAGAAATGAGTTCTTTAACGAATTGAATAATGACTAAATGTAAATTATTGCGTCCCCAGAAGAATTTTATTTTTGACCTAAGCTGCAAGTTGAAATCTACTTTGAAAAGGTATTTAAATAAATATGTTGTAAATTCATGCATTATAAATGCTTTATTATTTCAACATTCACGCAAGCATTATAACTTAAAAGTTATATGTAGAGGTAAATGGTTGTTTTTCAGTTAATTTTGTTTTCTTTATCTATACCATGGAAAAATTATTTAAAAAAATTCTATATAACTTCCTAAGCATTGTAGAAATAAACTTAAAAATGGCTACTAATAAAATTTTGTATTTTCTTCGAGTAAGTTAACTAAATCTATAGCCCAATTCACAATCTTGTGCAAATGGTTTTGCATCGTTGCATTTGCAAAATAGTATAGCATATTGATACTCACCACTAACAATTGTTAAGTGGTGAGTATCAATATACTATGCCAATTTGCAAATGCTACGATGCAAGACCATTTGCACAAAATTGTGAATTGGGCTTATGTGTTTTGATAATATTTTTATTGCACGGAGTACATCGGTTGAAATCAAAATTTAATGGTCTCTACACTGCGTGTGAACTAAAAGTTATGTTACGAGAATGTAGGGTGGTTAAGTATATAATAAGAAGATTTATGTAAAGAAAATTTAACTATCACGTATTTTGTTTTTCATATCGGTTTCAAAGCATGGATGTTTTTAATATGAATTTAGACAGATAAAAGAGATGAAAAAAAACACTTGCAATAACATGTGCATATGTATGGATCAACGATTAAAGTAATAAAGAAATAATTCCCATACTATAGAAGAGATTTGTCACTTACTTCCGAGATGATGAAAGGATTGTTTTTGCGATTTTTCCTTATAAACATTTAATAGAGATGTTTTAAGTTTTTATAAATCAGACTGCTAAAATTCTAAGCAATCTTATTAAACCTTCACCAAAATTGGTAAGGGTATATATAGGTTTGTCATTCCGTTTGTAATTTCTACAGTAATCACTTGCGATCTCATAAAGTATATATATTCGTAATCCTTATAAAAATCTAAGTCGATTTAGCGGTCTGTCCGTCTGTCCGTTTTTCTGACCGATGGTGAAAGGTATAATTCAGAGGTCCTAGAAGACTTATGCACCTAAATGTTGAAGTCGCGTAACTGGCTTTTCCTGAAGATTTTTGCATGTAAAATTCAGGAAAATCAGTTCATATATAACAGAGATATATCCAAAAAGCTACTTTGTTCCGATTTTCATGTGTGAATTTCTATGACCCTATTCGTCTGGCAGTACTCTACACTCAATTTATCTGTCAAATTCAGCTCTGAGAAGCTTATTATAAAGAATCATCGCAATCGGTCCATAAATGGCTGAGATATGGACAAAATAAAAAATAAAATAAAATATATATATATATATATATATATATATATATATATATATATATATATATATATATATATATATATATATATATATATATATATATATATATATATATATATATATATATATATATATATATATATATATATATATATATATATATATATATATATATATATATATATATATATATATATATATATATATATATATATATATATATATATATATATATATATATATATATATATATATATATATATATATATATATATATATATATATATATATATATATATATATATATA